>CAJINV010000001.1:14578934-14630124 GCA_905178155.1 Amoebophrya sp. A120
TCTCGGAGAGGCAGAAACGACAAAGACAGCCGCAAGCGATCGGCGCAGACCGAAAGTCGCTAGCGGAGAGAGATCATCGCGCAAAATTCCACCAAGAAACTGCCGATGTCAGTCGTACTGTCAATAAGCTAGCTTTGGCGTGCCAATAGCTAACGTAAATACGAGGCAAATACGTGTCGAGTCAGTCCTGTCCGACAATCGGAGTCATCATAAGTCAATCGCTGTGGTCAGGTTTACCTGCACTACCGCGACATAGGGCGGCGCGGGTGGGTCATTTTTGAAAAACGGTTCACCACTGTTTGTCGTGCACCATTGGCACTTCGGGAGAAGGCGTTCATAGCTAGCTAAAAACCTCGCTCGTCAGAGGGCGGTGCCGCGAGAACAAAGATCACCGCACTCCCGGACAAACCGGAAGTGGACTGCCCCGAAATCATTCGCAGATGATTTCCTCATTTCCATCGTGCTCGGTCGACGTTCAAAGATAGATCAACGGAACAAAAAGAGCAACTGCTAGCTAGTTCAATAGCTAGCACGCCTGCTTTGGCTAGTTCACTTTCATCTTGGTCATTTCTGAGATCCGTCTCCGATTTCATTTCTATTCTAGGTACTCGGGATACTTCGAATAATAAAGAAAGAAGAAAACCGAAACGATGAAGACAGTTGCTGCTAAGGACACCCCCCAGCGCTTGGGTGTCGGTATCTCTGTCCTGGCCATGAGCGGCTGGCCGCACAAAAAGAAAGAAGCGCAGTTAGAAACCTCGGGGCGGTGGCGGCCGCTAGTTTCCAGCTAATTTGTGCGGGATTTTTTCAAACCCCGACAATCGGGATAATAGTTGAAGGCCCAAACCCGAAAAGGCGACAACCCAAGTTGCCGCGCGCGAGGTCCCAAAACAAGCACGAGAGGGGCTTCAGGACAAGAAAAAGAAAACAACGAGAAGCAGGCCGCCTCCTACACATGGAGCATGGCAACGCCGGCAATCTCACACAGGACGAATTCCCACAAAACAAAACCCCAAATCCCAAAACCGCCCGAGAAGCAAAAGAACCCGTCGAACACTCCACCCAGTTGCACCCATACGAAACACCCCCCGCGGGCGGCTATTTTCGCTGCTAATTCTGCGGCTAATTTTGTTTCTATTTTTGGGCTATATTTTCGTTACTAATTTTGCTTCTATTTTCGTACTCTAAATCATGTTCTATTTTCGTACTCTAAGTCATGTTCTATTTTTGGGCTCTAAGTCGTATTCTATTTTGGCTTCTAAATCGTGCTTCTATTTTGCTTTCTATTTTTAGCGGGATTCGCATGTTCGAGCGGCTGCTTTTCAACTTCTAAATTCGCGCTTTGGAGGATTTCCTTTGGAAATCTCCAGCGTCACGAAAAATAGAAGTTGGGAAGACAGCGGCCGAACACGCGAATCCCGCAGAAAAATAGAAAGCAAAACAGCGAGCACGTTTAGAAGTCCAAAATAGAATACGACTCAGAGCCCAAAAGTAGAACGCTTTCGAAAAGCCCAGCGAGAATGGCTTTGCGAAAGAACGAGACAGGGATAGGGTGCAGGGATTTCAATCAACTCAGATGGAGGGCGTGGGGCGACTTCGCCCGCTAAATTTTGGCTAATTTTTTCGGGATTTTTAAAAAGTCCGGGCAAACAAAGGCGACCGCGGTGGCGTTGCCGCCGAAGGAAAAGAGTAAGCCCGCGCGGCGTGGGCAAAAGAAAACAAAACCCCAGCGGAGTTTGCGACGGCTATTTTGCGGCGGCCCGGACGGAGCGCGCACAGAACGAGACGACACCCCATGGCGCATGGGGGATAGACATGGAAACGAAATGCCCGAAGGCGGAAGCCCTTGAACCCAAGAAGGACAGACCCAAACGGAAGCCGGCGCCGGCGGAAATGTGTTTGGCCCCCGGAAATCAGTGGGCCACCATCCCATGCGCGAATGGTTATTATATTTCCCCACCACATTTCCACCACCCCAAACGATTTAGCCTTCCGCGCTTTTTGCTAAATTGGCAGTTTAGCAAAAAGCGCGGAAAATCCTTTCTAATTTGGCCCGCTAAATTGTGTGCTAAATCGGCCGGCTAAATCCTATTCTAAAACCTATTCTATTTTTTGTTATAAATCGCATGGCTAAATCATGCACTAAATTGCCCTTCTAATTCTTGTTCTAAACTTTGCGGGATTCACACTCCTTTCATCTTCGCCTCGAACGGCTAAATTCGCGAGTACAGTGATTTCGGGAAGGAAGTCACAAACTTGCAGATTTAGCCGCCGACTTCGAAGATGAAAAAGTGTGAATCCCGCGGCTTTGGAAACATGGAAGTCCTCTGGACTTCTATATTTCCAAAGCCACATTTAGAACAAGAATCCTGCGACGAAGGTCGACGTCATCAGAAAGACAAACACAACACAGCGCGGAGCGCGATGCAGAACAATTATAAGGAGAGGCAACCCCCAGGGCTTGGCCGAGATAGTGACAGACACCATCTCGAGCCTGTTGCGCCTGAGATAATGCCTTCCCCTGCAACACACATGACCACGCTGCCGGATATTTTGCGTGGTGCAAAATATCCGGAAAACCAGCGTCGGAAGACATGTCGAAATTGGCCGTCTCCACATTTCTATGGAAAACCGGGCCAATTTTTAAATTTTAAAACTTGGCGCGCGGCCAAACACAAAACACAAGGTAGGAGCAGGCACCGCGGCCGCATTGTACCAGTGGCCCACAGACACGAACAAACCCCATGGGGCCGATAAGGCGGAGACGAACCAGACAGGGGGGAGCGATAAGACACGAACCTGGGCGGCGGCACACGGGCCAAGCCAGAGAGGTGCCCGGGCCTTGGGGCCTCGGGGAAATCCCGGAAAATTTAGCCAGTTTTTAGCCCACGAACTGGCCCCACCGTCCTCCACCTGAATCAACATTGGCCACACGGCCCAGGTCTTCACAACCCAAGCCGAAAATCCGAGGGCCCCCATGAAAATCAGACCACAAGCGCTGCCCTCCACCTTCGGGGCCACCCGGGTACGAAAATACCAAAGAAGCCCCCAGGGCGTTCGAAATTCCGAATCCCCTGCAAGCGGCCCTAATTTTTAAATTTTAACTCCCGTCGTGGCTTTTCATGGAAAAACACACGCGGGGCCAACGGGGGGACTTGACAAAAACCCGGCCCCCCGGGCGCGGTGGAAAAGGGCGGAACCCTGCGGGCCCGGGAAACTTCAGCGCCCGGGGACGAAAAGCGCCGCCCGCCCTAAGGGCTCCGGGGAAATCCCGCAAAAATTAGCTGGGATGTAGTGCCTCCCGCGGCCCGCGGGCTCTCTGACTGATCCTGGCCGTAAGCGGCTGGCCGCACAAAAAGGAAGAAGCCGAAACCATGAAGGCAGTTGCTTTGAAGGACACCCCCCAGCGCCTGGGTGCGTATCTCTGTCCTGAGGGAGCGTAAGCGGCTAGGCGCACAAAAAGAAAGAAGAAAACCGAAAAAAACCACGTAGGCCGTTGCTGCTAAGGACACCCCCCAGCGCTTGGGTATCTCTGTCCTGGCCATAAGCGGCCGGCCACACAAAAAGAAAGAAGCCGAAACCATGAAGACCGCTGCTGCCAAGGACACCCCCCAGCGCCTGGGTGTCTCTGTCCTAAGCATGAGCGGCTGGGCACACAAAAAGAAAGAAGAAAACCGAAACCATGAAGACAGTTGCTGCCAAGGACACCCCCCAGCGCTTGGGTATCTCTGTCCTGGCCATAAGCGGCGGGCCACACAAAAAGAAAGAAGGAAGCCGAAACCATGAAGGCAGTTGCTTTTAAGGACACCCCCCAGCGCCTGGGTGTCTCTGTCCTAAGCATAAGCGGCCGGGCACACAAAAAGAAAGAAGAAAACCGAAACCATGGCGACAGTTGCTGCTAAGGACACCCCCCCGCGCTTGGGTATTTATGTCCTGGCCATAAGCGGCCGGCCGCACAAAAAGAAAGAAGCCGAAACCATGAAGGCAGTTGCTTTGAAGGACACCCCCCAGCGCCTGGGTATCNTCTCGGAGAGGCAGAAACGACAAAGACAGCCGCAAGCGATCGGCGCAGACCGAAAGTCGCTAGCGGAGAGAGATCATCGCGCAAAATTCCACCAAATGCAGAACAGCCCACACCTCCGCTGAGCATCGTACACGAGCGCAGACAATGGCGCAAAAGTGGCAGGAAAATGCGACCCAAATTTCACTCCTCTTTTGCGTTTTCAAAAACCGTCACGGTCACTTTGCTCCAACAAGCAAAACATCTAGCAGCGAAAGACTCTATCATAGGCAAATAACGACTCCAGTCGCCTCCTGCAAGGCCACAGCCAATCAGGTGCGGGAATCCGATGGCTAAGTAGGCATCCTTTTCGGGAAACTTGTCTTGCAGTTTCGTGAATAGATCGTCTAGACCCTCGCGGAACCATTGTTCCCGTAGGGCGGGCGACTCCGCGTTCCCTTTCTGTACAGTCGGCACCTTGCCGGGTTTATACTGGCCATACACGTTGGCTACAAATCTACTCGACTTGGGCGCCACTTTCCGCAAGTCTGTCTTACCTACTTCTCTTTTGTGAAATGCATTGCACGTGTCCGCCGGCGCGAACTTTCTAAATATGGCTTTTGCGAAGCCAGCTGGCTTGTTAGTCAAGCAGTTGCACTGGTGCGCCAGCGCGTTGATGTGGTTAGCTTCTAGTAAATCTGCTTTCACTAGTAAGATTTTTTTGGCTTCCGCCTCCAATGGCGGTTTCTTCTTTCTTTTTGGTTTTTCCAAAATCGCCTTTGAAGCGTCGCCAAGCTCCTGGCTGGGGAGTTTCAAACTTTCCGCGTCTACAGTTGATAGTAGATAGTATGCGTTGTCCGTTTTGGGAAGGGTTTCCCAATAGGACCCCCTGCAAGTTTCGAACAGCTCGCGGCTCTTCTGAAACTTTGCTACTTGGAAAAATTTCGCGTACAAAAAAGCGAGCCTGGATTTATACTTAGGCACTAGCATGATAGCTCTCGGCCGCCGCTCCAATTTTAGCTTCATGTAAGGCGCGAGCTTTTCCAGCACCGGATAAACTTGGTCGTTGGACGGGTGCCACCAAGACACTTCCGCGCGCAACTCCTCATCCGTCATCTGGTAGGCATCTGTCACATCTGTCCGAAAATAATCAACCAACTTGCTGACTCCCCTTCTGTCCGCCATAGTCAAGTGGTCCCATTTCCCAAGATCAAAATTTTCAAAAAAAGCATATTTATTTTTTCGATCCTTCAGCGCAGCGCGTCCTCGCACCCCAGAAACGCCGTCTCGTCGCGGGCCTGAACAGGAAGAGAAGTCGGCGGCGGCCACGATAGAGTGCCTCCCGCCTCCGATGAGCCGCGGACGAAGTGCGGCGACACGCTCGTGCGGAATGTCCTGGAGAAACAGCGAGATGTGCGTCCCCAGTCCGGAAGGCAACGTCGTCTGCGAAAATGCGCGCCGCCTGGTGCGTGGATGGATCGGCTCCGTCGGGTCTATCTGTGTTCCAGCCATATCCACCACGGCTCTGCTCGACATATGAGACCCTCTCCTCCCGCTCTGGCCGATTTGCTTTCTCTTTATTTGATATACACATGTGGAGCGAACGCAAACAAACGAACAACCCCGCGGCGCATGGCAGGTCTTCCCCTGTGGTTCTACGTGTTTATTTTTTTGAAGGAATCAGAAAAGAGTAGATCGCGAAAAGTTCCCGTCTAGTTAGGGTGAGGAGTTCTCTTGCTTTTCTAAATTAGCTTTAAACTGTTTGCTTCGGTGGTTCTACGCTGTGGCCACCTGGTAGCTGCCTTGTCGCTGCATGCTGCAGCTTTCTTGGTAACACCGCTGCCAGATCCTACATTATATCTACTTGCCGGCACTTTTTCGTGGCGACTGGTCGTTCTCATCAGGGGCTTTCTAATTTCTAAACAAAGATTAGTTCAAGTGCTGGCGTGACTTCCAGCGGCAAATGGGGAAGGCGCTGGCCATCCTGTAGACCAGACGGAATCTGTGTTTCCAGCCTATACACACAGCGGGAAAAGGTGAAAGGTAGTTTCTAGCTCAAACGACTGCGCAAGAGGGTGCGTCGACTAGTTGCATGAGTGCAACAGACCGATGCCACGCAAGGCATCACGTGGGGAAAACTTCAAGCAAATAGAGCTGGCTCGACATTTCTAAATCACGAAAGAGCAAGAGGCAGGAATCTTACTCAACTTCAATACTTATCTCATTGCTGGATTGCCGGTAAGCCTTTTTTTCACTTTCTAACTGATCAGAGTAGGGCGCTGAAAATAGCAGTTCTCGCGCTCTGTGATGAGCCGACCTCCAGAAACCGAGGTCACAAAGTTGCAAAATCAAAACAATGTCGCTAGTTCATTTCCCAAAACAAGACGTCGTCATTATTTTTTTTTCAATTTCAGGGCTCGCCAATAGAAAGTAAATATATCTCTAGCTACTGTATCTAAACCGAATTTTACTGCGCTGGCACTTACGAACCGATCTTCTTCCCCATTTTGTGTTTGTTCTTGATCTCCGCAAGTTTGGACTGCCACAGCGACTGATCCTTACCCGACGGAGACTTGCCGACGTTGCCACCGGAAGAGGAAGAGGAAGAGGACTGGTTGTCATGCCGCTGCTGCGCCACCACGGCCATCTTCTGCACCTTATTGTCGAAGTTCTGCTTCCGCTTTTTCGCCGCCGGCATCATCGCCTTATCCTCGTCCTTTTCCTTCTTGGTGCGGGTGGTTTTGGCCTTTTTGGTCTCAACCTTCTGGTCCCGTTTTTTCTGCTCCAGCGCACTGGAGATGTTGTTCGCCAGCGCCGTCATCTCGACCTGCGTCGCGGCGGACAGATACTTCTTCGCCCTTTCGCGGTATTCGTCGATCTTCTGGATTTTGAGGTCCATCTCCGCCTCCGTCAGGTTGTTGATTTCGTCAGAGTTCAACTTCAACATCTTTTTCAGCTCCTGGTACGCGTGACCGTCGTCCGCCAAGATGCTCGTCCCCATCACCCTGTCCAGTCCGATCTTGTACACCAGGTCCGGCATATGGATGGAAAAAGCGGCGACAAGCCCAAGCCTTATCATGGTTTTCAGCCACATAGGAGGGCCAATGTGGGCACAGTCGAACATTACAAACATGGACTTGCCGCCGCTTTTGCAATCAATATGTCGGCAACAGCTGCGCATACTGCGCCGCCTCAAGCGCCTCCTTGCACTTCAAGTCTTCCTCGCTGAACCGCATGTACACGATGCAGCGCGCAGCCTTACGGTAGTCCGCAGTGTCCTTCTTGAACAGCTTCATCGCGGCTGCGAGGTTGTTGGCCGTCCTCTCCTCGCTGTTTTGTGTTTGAGTTGAATTGTTTCCAAGGGCTGTGGCCTGCCTTCTAGACGAAGGCATGTCGCTACCAGGCGTCTGTCGGTGTTGGGAACGAAACTACACAAGAGCTAGATCACCGGCCCCCTTTTGCCAGAACACGTCCTAAAATGCCAGTCTTTGCCTCTTCCCTAAAAGGATCGCCGATAAAACTTTGCGAAGGGGCAAGCACACACTGCAAAATTGTCAAAAGTGATTTTTAGGTGCGGACAAGGCGTGCTGTATAACAACGACAGAAAGGAGGAAACTTTCGCCGTTTCCTCTCCTCTGCTGCATCAGAAAATTTGCACACCCATGGGGACCAGGCGAGACGTATGACAAAAACGGGCCATCTTTCGAACTAAAAGCAAACCTCTATGGACCGCGGCCCCATTACCCAAATCTTAGCGATAAAAAATACCTTCTGTAGATGGCGTATTGGTTCCGGGAATTGATTCGCAGGACGCAGCTCACCGTCTCCTGAATCGCCTGGACCGCTTCCACAGCACACTTTTCCAGCAACTGCAGAACGTTCGTCTTCAATTTCGGAAACGGGCACCGGGCCTGGGGTAACTTCTGGATGTCCTCCTTCGCGGACAAGATGCTGCCCGGGTCGTCGGCGTCGAACTTGATGCTCAGATCGTTCAAGAGGTAGCTGGGCCAGCTGGTGAAGCCGGTGAGGGTGATGCCGCGGTCCTGCAAAATACCCGCGATGGCCACCTGCGAGATCTGCAGGTCGGTGAACTTGTTCCACTCCTTGGTTTGGGCGATCGCCTCGAGCACGATCTGGTAGGAGTCACGCTGCTCCAATTTGACCAACTCGAGGATTTCCCGCGCAGCCTCGATCAACCCCTCCTCGATGCAATCCAGAATTTCGAACTTGGCAGCGGACCCGTCCACCTCGGCGACGGCGCGCTGCATCGGCTTGTTCCCCTGACTCAACCACGCCGGCGGCTCCGTTTTCGGTGGACGAAAAGACGGCGAGTTGAAATCCAGCCAGGTTAACCAGGAGAGGTACTCGAAAACACGCAAGATCTGCGTCTGTTCCGTGAACACCTCCACACTCCACTTTTTCGCGAACATGCTCTGCAACAAGAGCACCCCAGTCTCCTGGAAGATTTCGAAGCGGAAAAGCGGGACGATGTCCTCAATCCCGAGGTCTTTCACCTGCTTGAGCATTGCGTGCTCGCAGTTACTATGAATTGCAAAAATATCGCGCCTGTAGTATTGCAATACAAATTTTCTCAGCATTAAGAATGCAATTTGTCATGCTGAATTGCTTTGCAGATGAGATCTGTCATGCATACTTGCGAATACTACAAGCGAAATACTTTTGCACATGATAGTTACGCATCTGCTGCAATTCTTCCTCCTCCCAAATGTACAGAGTGTCCAGCTCCGGGACGACGTACTGGTACTTTGTCGGCTGGCGCGAGAAGGTGTCGTTGGAATTGTCGGCCACAAAACTGCTTCCCATCGTGGCACTCCCAGAAGACGGGGCCACCGGATGCAGCCCTTCCGAACCAAAGTAAGCGATAGAAGAAGACGCCACGCCGGCATTGGGAATCTCCTTGCTCTTCGAGTCCGCTTCCACCGATCGTTCGCCCTGCGAGGGCAGGTCCTCATCTGCGTACTTGTTGAAACTGGTATTGTCCAGGAGCTGACTATCCTCGGCGTCCTCCGCGTCTTCCCCCTTGCCGGAATCCATCTGCAACGCCGAGGTGAGAAAGTTGTCCGCCGGCGACGTCGCTTCACCGGAAGTTGCCCCAGCTCCTTCACCGGTGGTTTCTTCAGCGGCAGATTCCACAGCTTCTTTTCCTTCGGCCTCCTTCTTACTCCCAGTCACTTCGCGCACACCATGCAGGGCAACTGGATCGCGATTCGGATTGTAGCCGAACAAACTGCTCTTCGCGCCGGTGGCGGAGGACCCAATGGACGATCCCGCTCCGGGGAGAGAAAACGCAGCGGAGCCACCGCGGGGGTTCTGGCGGTACTGCGCCATCGACCGGCCGGAGTTGTTTGTAGTAGTTTTGGGCGCGATTTGTTCGTACGTGGTGTTCAACTTCTTGAGAAACTGGGCAACCGGCAAAACCGGAATCTTCTTGTCTTTCTTTTCGTTAAACTTTTTCATCAGCTCCCTGTCAAACGTCATGTTGCCGTCTGCGTCCGCTTTGAACGTGCGCATGATCTCGTAGTCGACGCTTCCACACTGTTTCTTCGAGCCCCGGACCTTTTTGTACACGTCCAGGTTGTTCGTGGTCGCGGAGAAGTTGTTACGCCGCAACGCCTCCAGGATCTTGGGGTCCGTCATAGCAGCGCGCTCCTTGCGCTGCTTATCCGCGGCGGCCTTGTCACCCATCTCTTTCGAGACGGCCTGCTCGATGATATTATCACCGATGACCATCTTACAGCGGGCTGCTGGGGTTCAAGCTAATGCAAAACCGCTCCTGAAAATGCAAAAAATAGCTGGGGTTCTACTCTTTTCACGTTTCCTGAGATGCTGCCTTCTGAAAAATCTGTGGTCGTGAGCACTCCTGAGGAAATAACTATACGAAAGAAATGACGCTGGAAGCTGCAACCCGACATCACGAAGCGGGGCTGGGGAGCGGGCGCGCGGGCTCTCAAACTGCTGGCCGGCAAACTCGAGCACCGGATGAGCCCGACCAGGGGGCCAGGCCATTCAGAGAAAAAAGCGGGCCAACATTTCGGGGCCGGACAAAAAATTCCGCCGCGCCAGAAAAGCCTCCGCGCAGCGAGGCTTTTCGGCGCTGGGCAAAAAAATTTTTAAATTTTCCGCCGCCGGATCTGAAAATTTTGGAAAAATTTCTGCAATAAAAAATCCAAAATTTTTAAAATTTAGGGGCGGGATTTTCAAAAAAAATCGCCCGCCCGGCGGGACAGGCGATTTTCAATAGGATTTCCTTGCTGCGCCGCCGGGGCGCGCTTTTTTTTGTTTTTTTTCGCGCCGGATCCGCCGCAAAAAAAATTAAAAAAACGGGAAAAAAAAAGTGGAAATCGCTCGGGCCAGCGCTATTTTTAAAAAATTTTGAAAATTTTTCGCGTCCTGCTATACTTTTTTTTTTGCTCCCCGAGCCCCCGCAAACGGCAGCAAGCGCGCGCGTCTTGGCTTTTGTAAAAATGCTCTGCAGGCGATTTGGCGAGTTTGAATGTGATTCGCTTTCTTCCATTTTTCGATCTCTCACTGCGCTTTCAGCTCTCGCGAGGTCGAACTCAGAACAAACGAGGACCGAAGAATGCGGCGCAAACAAGCTAGAGCGAAAAAAGACCGTGACTACACCTAGAATTTCGACGGACTGAGAGACTGCGCATTTACTTTCCTTCGATAGCCACTCGATTTGTCTTCGTGTTCAAAACATTGAAAAAGCTCTGCGAAAGCTCGAACCACTACTATTGCGCACTAGCTGCTTCAGTTATCATGCTAATGAGCGGTGCAAAAATTTCACTTTTTACTGCGATCGCAGTTCGTTGCTGAATTTGCACAGCGGTGAGCCTTTTGCCTTTTCCCGCCGCCTGTGCCAGCTCCTCCGCATCCGGATCCTCTGTTGCAACACGCAGATACTCCGTCGCGTCAAAAGTTGCGGCCTCCAGCTGCTCCTCCACCTCCCCAGCCGCCTGGAGTTCGATCGGAATCGCGCCGCGCTCCAACGTTGCCACGGCAAAGGCACAGGCTGCGGCCCAGACCCGGCCGAGGCAGGCGCAGACGGCCCGCCCACCAAATTTGTTTATGTCGAACTGCTTCGACAAATGCAGCCCGTGCTTCCGATGCAGCTCCGCGGGGCCGAAGGTTATCACGCGGTCGAACAGAATGCCGTCCTTCGGCATCCAGGCCCGGTGGCCCGGTTGCCCCTCCCGGGTATTCGCTCGCAACCAAAGCCCGCCGCCCAGTCTGGTATGGTATCCCTCGACACTAATGGACGAAAGGGCCGGAACCTCGTCCAACTGTTCGCGGGCAGACAACAGCTGCGCCGCTAGGTTTTCCGCGTTCTCGTTGTAGTTATCGTCCCCTCTGTGGCGCAGGCTACGGTGCTGCTGCGCAGAAGAGCTTGCGGCCGAGCCCTCCGCATAGCCCGCCGGATGCGCGCCACCGCTGTTCTGGCACCGGGACTGTGCGGCACGTCCACTCTCCCGGCGGTGCCAGATGTCTGCTGCGCGGTTGTGCAACGTCGGGTCCGTCAAAAACTGCTCCAACTCGCGCTCTCGCATTGCGCGCGCGAACTGCAGCCCCGCAATCTCTTCATCATCATCAAACTCATCCCCGGTGTCCGTGTCTCCTCCATCGTCGCCAGATTCAGATTCTTCGGCCTGCAGAAATTCGTCGACCATTTGCAACAATGGCTTCCCCTCAAGCCAGTCGAAGACGAATGTGCAGGAGGAAACGTCAAACGAAAGCGGGGCATACCAACACTGCGCCGACTCTTCAAAATTTTCCTCCATCACCGCGGCGAGGTTCGTCAGGCTACATTCTTCCACAGGTGGTAGAGCCACGTGAAATTTGTAATCCCCACTGGAGATTGCTGGCTTCGGCGTCATCTTCAGCAGACCGACGGTGCGCTGATGACCTTCTGCGGGGGAAAGGACGAAAACCGTCTTCACCAGCGGCTTCGCGCGTCTGCGCAAGTTCGACTCAATGCCGGCCAGGCTGCTCTCGTCATCGTCCTCGGGGTCCAGGCCGAACACAACTGCACCTAGTCGACCGCTTTCGCAGGTATCTTCAGCTTCCAGAACGCACCTCTCGACCTCGTCGGCTGTCAATGCTGCGGGAAACTCGTAGGAGGAGTACGCCTGCTGAACGGTGGTCCCGAGCCACGAACCGGGGGCCGTACAAGAAGTCGTCCGGTCGCGCTCAATATCGGCCCGACTTTGCTGCCAATAATCGCGAATTTTTTCGAGGGGCACGGGAAGATCCAGCGAAGAGCTGCTACTCCGGCCTGGCGGACCGGCCGAAATTGCTGCTGCGGGAGGTCGCGCACCGGAGGTTTGTGCAATACTAGAAGACGACGACGCGGCGCTGTCGCCCCCGGTCTTGGCCTTACCCTGCCACACCCAAGCTCCAGAAGCGTCACGGACTAATGTCCCGGACTGCTCTTCTTCCACTTCCGGGTCGGAGCCCTGGGGTTTCTGCCCTTTCGCCTTCGCCGCATTTGCTGCATCGCTTTCCAGCTTCAGCCGCTTCCGGTCCGGCTCATACCGTGCTTTCTCCTCCTCGCTCACGAGGTTGTTGTCCCAGCGCCAAGCGGCGGCCGCGAATGTCTCCTTCGCCTGGATTTGTTTCGCCGCCCCATACTCGGCCCCAAGCGCGTCGGGATTCTGTATCATGATCTCTTTGTTCTCCTTCGCGATTTGCTCCCCGATATATTTCGACCTTGCTGAGCATTTTTGCTTTTGGACTTTTTTCGCGGCCCTTGCTGCGCGGACCGCTGCGCTGGCGTGCTGCGCGAGAAGCTCGCTCGAGAACTGCGGAGTAATTACTTCCTGCGAAAGCCCCTCCACTGTTCTTCTCTTCGTGTGCAGCCCCACTTTTCTCGATGAGATGGCGTGCTGGCTCTCTTCCAAGCGGGTTCCAAGCGTCACCGCCGCATGAACTGTTTTTGCAAGAGCCGCCAGCTGGTGGTCCAGGAGGTTCTGAACACTGCTCCAGTCGTCGGCAAGGGGCAGCTCGCGAAACACTTGCATGGCCCCTGCCTGATTTTCGTCGTCCACAATGTCGAGCAGCGGGAGCAATATTCCGTCCACATCCACTGCGAGCAGACGCTTCTCTTGGCGCATTGCCGCCCGAACCAGCGACCCCGCCACCGCAGGAATGTCTTCGATTTTCCCCGACAAGTACCCGAGTAATTTCAGCAGTTCATGCACCTCACCCCATGCCAAGCTCAACAACTGCTTGATCCGCGCCCGTAGTGTCTCCTGCGGAAGAAGGGTTTCGCGACGGAGGCTCTCGGCCATGATGACATCCGCCGGCCGGGAGAGGAGCGCCACCCACAGCATCGTCTCGTCCACTATTTTGGGCCATTGTTGTCGAACGGATTTTCGAAAACCGTCGTCGCTCCGTGCAACCAAGCATCTACCACCCAGTGCGCCGAACAGAAGAAGCAAAGCGCAACAGCGCCCCGACATCCACTGCAAAGGCACCGCAGTAATTACAGTCATGCATGACAAATCTTGCTTCTTTGGTAAAGCCGCATGACAAGCTTCATCTTTCCGGCTGAGAAAAATTTGCAATGCGTATAGCGATACTGCGGTGCTGTTGCAATGCATACCGAGGGTAAGCCAGCGGCTTTCGGTGCCCACTTGTATCCTCACCAGCACATGCTTGAGGGTCTGCACTGCTTCCTCGACCGAACCTGCGACGACTTTCATCTGCTGAAAATCGAACCGGACCTCCGACGAAACGCCCGCGCCTCCTGCTGCTGTCTTCTTCTGGTTGGGCCCGCGTTCACCAACCAGGCGGAAAAGCACCGCCGTCTCATCCATTACCGCCATCGAGGCGGACAACCCGGGGCCGCCGGGTAAGCCAATGGACCCGGACGGTGGCGCCAGCAATTCTTCCACCCATTGCTGCAAATCTTCTAGCAGATCACATCGATGATAAATCAACTTTCTCGAAAAAACGTAGAGCTGATGGGCCCACTCTTTTGTTTCTTCATGGTTCCCGAGCACCACGCGGACCTCGTCGAGGAGACCTAGTTGGCAAAAATGGTGCATGCAGTACTGCGTTAGGCTGGCGGTGCAGGATGAACGCCTTTCATTCGTCAAAGAAGACCAAACCCGGAGGATTTTTCTGATTTTCCGCCCCGCGCCCCCACTGTCCTGAACGTTGTAGACAACTAGCGGCCGGCGGCTGCCAGGCTTGCAGATGATCTTCTCCAGCTCCTCCAAAGCGTTCTGTATGCGCGGCCAGATGTCGCCAGCTGCTTTCGCGGTCAGCAACACGAGGTCCACCGGCACCCGGATCGCGTTGTACAGGCCTCCGCTTCTCACCACCGCCTTTGCCGTACAAACGTGAAAAAGTATGCATCTGAAAATAAGCTAGTCCCAGGCAATGGCGATGCAATTGCTACTGCTGTCTTGATCGTGTTTGTCATGCATTTTGTCATGCCAAGTGCCTGCATTTTCATCACATGGAACTAGCTTATACTCACCAACATATTCTCGCCGTTCCGCTTTGGCTGCCCCTTAGATGCAGTGGTCCCGGTAGCATTGGAAACCGTGATGCCAAGTGGCGTCCCATCGTGGCCAATTCGGAGGCAGACAGGTTCGCGCGCATCTGCGTCGCACGCCGCCTGCAGCCTGTCCTTCTGGAACCGCTTCAAATACTCCACCGCCCGAGCACGAACCCGCATAACAGTCTTCTTCTCCACTGCAAATCCGACAAGGAGCCCAAGCGATTTGGAGAAGGCCTGGTACGGAAGCGAGGCGCTGAACATTATCGCCCCGATCATGCGACCCTTTACATCGTCAAAGAGCGCCTTCTTCAACGGGTCGCCGTCCATGGTGATCTACAACGGCGCTGCCGGGGGTGGGTTGGATATGGGGTGCAATGTGCCAGCGCAGTACTCGGGTTCTAGATACACAAACGCTTCTAGCTAACGGAAAAAAATAACTATACTTCTAGCGAGATCAACATGGGTTTATCGACAGCTATCATCAATCAGGAAGTTCAGAAACTATGCAACGAGCGAGAGAAAAACAGGGGCGATCGCAACGTCCCTCGTGCTCATCTCTAGTCAAGTAATGCGAAGACGAAAAACGAACGAAATCAGAAATCTCCACGAGCAGCTTTGTTCTCACGGGTTTTGATATCGACAGCTCGAAGTAGTTGCTGTGCCGCAGAGCGTCTGTCAATCCGGGCGTCTCCAACTTCCGACCATTCTTCGGCGACCGTCTACAGCCATCCCACGTCCATCAATGTCCGGCATGAAAAAATAATTTTGCTTTTTTTGATTTTTTTGAACTTGGGAATGGGCCCACATAACCATAGCGTCCACAGTGGGCGTCACGCCCAAGCGAGACATAACAGCAGAAAACACATCAGGCTTCAGCCTTTTGTCTGGATACAAATCCAGCAAGGTTGTGTTTAACTGCAGTCGGGAAATGGCATCGGCAATGATGTTGTGCTTCCCTCGGACATGTTGTGCTAAGGCGCAGATGCCTAACTTGCTGCACAGCAACTTAATATCCTTGCCTTTTCGTGCTAGCCACTTTTTTCGGCCCGTGCCGAAGTTCGCGTAGTGCTTAGCTGCTGTGTTATCGGTGCGTAGCAACAGAATTTTATCTGCGTACTTGCTGCCATGCAGCTTCAACCAGTCGCGAAAGGTAGTCAGTTCCCTTTTGTTACTGTGCCGTCTGTCTATGTATTCGTTAAAATCCCCTTCATACCTCACCGAGTCTCCGTCCACCGTGACTCCCCAATGGAAGCCACTGGCGTCGGACGTAACGATGCATAGACTGGCCGGGTCTATTTCTTTAAACATTTCCGGCTTGTCCAGTAGCTCTGGGGTCAAAAGAAAGGACTTTCCTTTCGTGGATGTGTGGATCGGAATGTGCGGATCGCACTCAGGCGCTTCCTGCCACCATTCTAAATCGCTGACCACATCCGCGGAAAGAGGCAGGCTGGGGCTTGCTTTCTTGTTCCCCTTTGTCCATGCCGAAATCACTCCACTTGCGCCCAGCAAGTCATATGATGATCTCAAAAACGCCCTACCTGCTGCAACCACAAATGACACAAAGTTTAACATACCTACGATGGACGCTAGCTCTCTAGCCGGAACTTTTCCATCATCCTTAGACTTCTTCAAAAAATCTGCCAGCACCTGAATATAACGCAACCGCTTTTCAGGATCTATCGAAATGCGCACTGCAGCAGAATCGATAAGAAACCCAATCCGCGCTATCTGCGTGGTAGGATAAGTAAATTTATCCAACTTATCGGGTCTAAAGGGATGTAACAGAATCCCCACCCTTTTCCAGATGGTTCGCACGACCATCATGTCGATGTATACACTTTTCAAGTCGGTTGGTCGCACCAAAGAGCAACCCCTGATATCATCTACATAATCCCGCATGCTAATACGCGGGAACTTTTTTTGGAGTGCGTGAGTTAAACTTTTTATCGCGGAGTCTGATATTCCGGGGGACGGACTAAGCCCCATCGCGGCAAATAGTATCTCAACAACTTTTTGCGCTTTCGCGTTGTAAAAATTGACTCCCATGAGTCTTCTAAATTGTGGCGCGATTAACCACAACCAAAAACAATCCTTCACATCCAAGCCCCACATGAGGCACCATCTTACCAAATCGGCCACGAAGTCGAAGATCGACTGGCACATCGTGTCAACGCTTTTCAACATGCTGCTGAGACCCACCTTGGTCCAGTCGTTGACATAACGATCGCGATGCTCCCGGCGAATCAGATTCGCCGGGGCAATCGACAAACCCGGCGGGGCGTCCATCTTATCCCAGATGATCGCCTTTCCGGTTTCGGTGAACCGGTCCAGCTCCTTGGCTGCCGCGTCGAGGTTTTCCTGTATTGAAGGAAAATCCGGCTCGTCGAACAAAGGCAAGCCCTGCTCCCGGTTGTCGATCATGCGCTGGAGGTCCTCTTCGGATTCAAATTCCAGCTCAAAACCTCCGAAGAAGTTTGCACGCATCTCGGGCGAGATCCCGACCACCTTGCAGTAGTGCGGGTCGAGTGTCAAAGCGTCCGCCGCTGCTCCGTCCTCGATTTCCCTGTACTTGTCCGTGGGTCCTGGCTGTGCCGCCAGGTATTGGTAGACCTCCTCCTTGGTCTTGGGGAGTTTCAACCCCTTCACGTAGTCGTCGTTTTCAAACAACGGATCGGATGTGATTTCTGCGAGCCATTCGTCCACTATCGCTTCCGCCTCGCGGTTCCAGTCCTCGTTTTCGAGGTTGTGCAACGCATTGCGTCGATCGATTTCCTCTTGGGTCAGCTCGACCCCCATCTTTTTATAATCTCTTTTTGCCACTATGTGTGTGTGTAATCGCGATGGGTCAGGTGTGCATACCTGTGGCAGCGTACACTGCGCTCTCGCATCCCATGGATCCACGCTCGGCGCTCGGCCACCTCTCTGACAGCGTGCGCACGCTCTACAAGAAGTGACTACATCTGTGAAAACAGGTGTCGCTCGTGACAAAAACATAGCTGAACAAGCTGCGCATCCTCGCTTGCGCCAGTCCGCGCTTCATGTGGCTCGAGCAACGCCGCTCCCCCGCGTGCGGCCACCTTTGTTCGAAACAACGCTAGATCTGGCATATCATCAAAAAACCAACATCATGTTTGCCAACGTCATGTTTTACGCCTTGCGTGCTTTTTTGTCCAGAAACCTCGTAGCGTCATTAAGCCTTTTGGTGTCGTTGATCAAATCCAGACGACGACTCCACTGCTTGCTAGCTACAAAGGCCCACTCGGCCCACTTCAAACCAAGAGTCATGTCCTGATCATCATCGGACAGAGTCACCCACAATTCTGTGAGCCTTTCCAGCAAGTCACACCAGCGCACTTCTTTGTACGCTGCCACGCAACTCGTGATCATTTTCTCGTGATTATTCTTGCTGTCATTCATGATTTTGACGCACCTCAAGCACTTTTGCACCTCATCTGCTTTGGCCAGCGTCTCCTGCTGGGCCCGAGCAAATTGCTCGATGCTCATCTGGGCGTAGTGCAGATTCATGGTCTCTGCGCTTGGTCGATCCTTGCTCTTCCAACCGCCCGCATGCAACGCCATGTGCCTGTCGTACAGTCCGTAAATCCTCGCGCCGGAAGCTCGGAAGCTGATCTTCTGCGGCTCCGGGAGTCTTTCTTTCCACTTGAAAGAAGATTTGGACAAGTGATCGCGCAAAACGTCACTGAAGTACTTGTTGGCCGCTTCAGGGGATAACATTTTCATCCCGTCAACGGGATCGGACCCCAATGGGCCCGGAAATAAAAAAATCATGAATCCCAAAAGAAAAACGAAAAAAAAAATTTTTGCACTGCCGCCCTATTGTGCCAAACCACTCCGCCGGGGCTCGCTCGATAGGAAATCTGTAGGCCCTAAAATAACGCCGGGGCTTTGTCAACAGGCTGCGGACCTGTGGGCTCCGGGGTTTTCGAAGAACTGCGCCACATGAAATCGAGCACGCAACTTTTGTTCGGGCAAACACAACTTCACCGAAAAAACAGAAAGACACCGAATAAATTTGCGCCAAAAAATTGCCTTCTTTGCGACATGAGTGCGACACGGGTGCGACACCGGTGCGACACGGGTGCGACATTTTTCGGCTTCTTCCTGAAATCCCTAAGAAAAAAAAAACCACGGCCGAAAGCCGATTTTTTTTAATTATTTCAGATTTTTTGTCGCAACAAAGGCGATTTTTTGTCGCAGAATTAATTGGCCACTCGCCCACCCAAAACTTTCCCACCCAGAATCCCTCTCCCATCCCGAAGCACACACCGGCAACATGGGCTCCCTCTGCCGGCCCCACTCCAATCCCTTGCGCCCAGGCCTGCTTTTCCCGCCCAACCCACAAACCCAAGACACACAACCAGAAAAAGAAAACGCACCAGCGAGCGGCTGCAAGAACTGCGAAAACCCTGCGAAAACTTAAAAGCGCGAAAATTTTCCGGCTTTTGTGATTTTTTTGCTTTTCTGACTACTGGGGGCCGATCCCGTTGAATCCCGTTCAGCGACGGGCACAAGTATTCTTGGTCAACTGCTATCAAGTTTTCGCACCGCAACAGCTCATGTGCGCTGACCGCCACTTTCCTGGCGCCGCTACTTTCCTGGAAGTTGAGTCTCACGCTCGGGTCTGGCGACAGTGTTGCGCTGCCTCTGGGCCACCCCCAGTGCTGCGTCAACACCAGTAGCAGCTCTTCGCTTGCTTTGAACAAAACTTCCGGCGACGGCTGCAACGCCGCTACATCTGGTACGGCGATCTGGTGCCCCGCCGCCATCGTGCCGAGCTTGAAGTCCGTTTTTCCCATCGTGATTCTCGCAATGAGCCCTCCGCGATGTATCCTTACCGACTGCCGTAGCATCCTGCACCCTTCGGACTTCCGCCTTTCGCCTAACACTCCTACTCGCACAAATAGTAGTGTTCGCAATCTGCAATACAGGGCTTTCATCCTGTTCAGCTTGGTGCCGTCCTTGGTGGTGTAACCCGCCTTCTCCCACTGGTCTTCGGCCTCCTGGTTACCCGGCGGACGAGCCTGACCGCTTGCCGACACTGCGAAGCGCTGCAGCGGTACCACTTCGCCTCTTGCGTTTGTCAGCCAAAACGCGGGATCAAGCGCCAAAACTTCATTGTTGAACTGCTTGAGCTCCTCGAAGGTGAGCGCGGGCTTCGGTGTCGGCTGCGGGTGGTGCGACATCTTCTTGATCGCGGCCCACATGTCCATGACATCTGGGTGCTGCTCTATCAGCCCGAAATCGAACATTTCGACTTTTCTCCGATGAAAATCCCGTAGCGCCGACCTCAGAAGGTTCATCATGTGCCACTTCGTTTTTACTACTCCGTTTACTTTGGTGACTCCTCGGAGGCTTTTCTCGTTTTGCAGCGCCTGCGTGTGGAAGAGAGTGACAGACGATGAGGCAGTACTCTTTCGCGTCTCTTGCCGGGAGGCATTCCTCCGTCATCCCGGTCACGCTGTGCAGTGTCTTCAACGCTGACCTGTACGTGCCTTCCGTTGTACTTTTTACAGCGGCTTTCCTGTACTCGTCGATCAACGGCTGCATCCGCCCCAGCAACTGCGGACCCAGGTAGTCGGAAACATTCCGCGGCAGGTCGCGCACCGGTCTCGCGCCTGGTAGTGCTCTTTGCAGATCCGCCAGAGTCTTTTTCTCCCCTGTGATGTGCTGCATGGCTAATGCCCCTGCAAGCACTCCCGCAATGGGTATCATCGGCCTCGGGGAGCCCTTCGCGTGGCTCTTGTCGTAGACTGCTTTTACGAACGCCATCGCGTTTCCTGCCGTAACTGCGATCTTAGCGATCTCCTGCGCTGCGTTGCTGTGCGAGTACTCGTGATCCGTACACAACATCAATACTTTGATGATGTCCTGCTGCAGTTTTTCGATCTCGCTCCAAGCGGCCTCCGCGCCTTTCGACAATTCCCCGTAGGACAATTTTTTCAACTTGTCCTCGTACTGCTCCATGTGTTTCATCACATCGCGAGCGGAAGTTAGGTGGAAAACTTTTCCAGCATTTCCGATTACTCCTTGGCAATCTACGGTGGAAATGAGAAACAACTTTCTCCACTTTTTGCTCAGCTCATCTGCGGTCTTGTGCGCATGCTGCGTTACTAGCTGCTCATCGTCATTCTCGATGTGCACTCGCGTGTCGCTTTTGATCATCAAGTATTGCGGCAAGTCCGGGCTGAGGACTGGTTTGCCGCGCGATTCCGTTTTGGCGAACGGATGTCCTGCCGGCAACTGGCTCCCGTTTGCTTTCGCGAAATCCGCCATCGACTGCCGGAAGACGAAACTGGTCGGCTTGAACTTTTCCAGAACAGATTCTTTGCCCGAGCTCTTTTTGGCGAAGGGGGGACTTTTTATCGCCGTGGAAATCAGTGACTTTCCTGCGCTAAGCACCGCACTCATGCCCTTCTTAGCGTGCCCTCCTTGATGGACACGTGCCGCGGACCCGTCTTCTCTCTTGAGCAGCTTGACTGGACTCCTGCTCGTCTTTCCTAGACTGCTTCCCGCACTCTCGGACGAGGATAGAGACATCAGGTCGTCCCGCTTTGCCGCTGCCAAAGCGGATGCTCCTTCGCAAGCCTCATCCGCTTGCTTTGCGTCCGGTGGCTTGCTCGCCGCAGGCTTGCGCAGTGTTAACTTGGATGGAAATCGCTTTGCGCTTGCAAACCAACTGTTTGCTGCTGGGCGCTTGACACCTACACTCGCGAGCGTCCCTTGCGGTACACTGCCGGGTAAGGGATCCTTTGCCAGCGTGAACTTCGCTGGCTTTTTCTTCCAAAAACTGGCGATGGGAGACGACTTTGGCGCTTCTTCGCCCTCTGCGCTCGGCTGCGCCCTGGCCGATGTCGCGCTTGAACTCGTCACTTTCTCAGTATCATCTTCGTATAACAGCGGATCTAAACATAAAGCAATGAACTCGTCCGCAAGACCGCCGCCCACGTCCTCCTCGGACGACGGCTCGTCGCAAAGCCACTCCATTCGTTTGCTATGCGCTAGGGCCTCAATCAAACCAACGTATCAACGTCTCTCCAAACGCTCGCAACGCCAGCCAACCTCTCACAGTGCGCAGCACCACGGCTCGAACAGACATACGCGCACACTCGCATCTATGCGCGCGAGAATCAATGCTCGCAAGTAATCTGATTTTTTGCTTTTTTTCCAAAGCTTTCTCGTGTTTTCTGTGGACCATCCTTGAAAACACCACTTCTAATTTTCAAATTAAAATGAGTTGATAATCTCGTGTATTTTCAACAAAAATACTCGACGCGCCGCCTAGGAGTTGCAGTCTGCGAGACCTCGACAGCATTCAGACGAATACCTAGCCTCAATTATCCTAAGTGCGTCAGCATGTCTTTCCGGTCGAAACATAAGATCGCGTGCTCAATGCACGCCTTCAATTCCTTTTGCGGTCGAAAGTTGTGCTTCCCATGCGTCTTGTCTTACTGGCGAAGTCAACAATCCTGCTTCAAATTTCACTGGAATTGGCATTAATATACTTTATTTTCAAAAAATAAAAATTGACGTCATGATCGTATCAGTACGGACGAGAACGACCATGGTTCTTCTTTTCGTAACCACCACCACCACCACCTTTCTTTCCTTTTTTTCCTTTGCCTTTGCCGGACTTGCGGCGGAAACCCGGCTGCCAGTCCGGGTTATATTCACCGTCATCGATGTGCCCGCCGTATTCGCCCTGCGCTTCCCCTTTGGGCTTGCCATCCTCGCACTGCGATGGCCACCAGTCGTGTTTTTTCTTACACTTAAAACAGCGAATGGAGAATTTGCGCAGTCGCATGCAGGCCGAGTACGTGTGGTCGAACTGCCCCGGATCACCACCCTTCTCCTGCCAGCAGTGCTTGCAGGCTTCTTTTCCGATGCCCTTGAAGTTGGTCCATAACTTCATAGACATTTTCGGAAACGCCGTCGCGAAATCATCGACTGCATCGCACCGCATCTCCATGGTAGCAGAATCGTCGCTGCTCAACGACGTGATCTTCTCGCGGAACTGTTTGGTGTAGGTTTGGCTTTCCATCTCGTCGATGGTGACATCTTTTTCTTTGTTCTTATCTTTTTCAATCCTCGCTCCGCCAGCCGGAGTGCCGATGATCCTGCTCGCGTCGCCTCCCAGCTTGGTGAGCTGGTGCGCCAGACGGTCACGCTCGGACTGCATGTCCGCGACCCGCTTTTTCAACGCATTGTTGCCACCGGTCGCCGCCGCGGGGGTGGCACTCCCCCCGGTTCCCACCACCTCAGCGCTCACTGTACCGGAGATGAGACTTTTTTTCAATCCTGTCTGGAATAAGTATTCCGATTGAATTGTCGAAAACCGCGGGAGGATGATGCTGAACCAGGCCTGGAACGCATGTCGCTCCATATTCTTTTGTCGCGTGCCATGCACGGTCCAGACTTCCTTAATAAATAATAAGGCGTCGACTCTGGATCTGTGTTGCAAGGCCGTGGCTTTCGACGGGTCGGTCGGCGCTCCTGGTTTTCCTGCAGCGTCGTTCTGGTTCGCCTGCAGGATCAGCTCCGCGATCAGCGCGTACTCGTTCAGGATGTGAGTCGCGAACTCCACCTTCGTCTTCGCCTCGCCTTTGAAGGCACTGAGGTGACTCCCGTAGGTGTTCGCTTGGGTCCTCCAGGACGCCGCGATGGTTTGGATCGTCAAGTGCTCCGACTCGACCGACGAGTCGACCTTGTGCTCCCCCGTCTTGGGATCCCGCGACACCATCGAGGCAGTTTTCAATTTCTGGCGCGACCACAGGGATCGCAGTCCCTCCTTCGTGGCGATGATTTTCGCATTGTCACTGGTATCAATCATCGACGTTGTTCCTCAGTCAGAAACCCCGGGGCGGTGGCGGCCGCTAATTTCCAGCTAATTTCTGCGGGATTTTTTCAAACCCCGAGACCCGGGACAATGGGTGAAGACCCAAACCCGGAAAACCGAGCGCCCAAGCTGCGCCACATAAGATCCCAAAGCAATCAGGCAAGGAACTTCAGGAAAACAAAAAGCACCCAATGGGAAGCAGGCCACCTTCTGCACATGGAGTATGGCAGGGGCGGCAATCTCACACAGGACGAATTCCCACAAGCCAAAATCCCAAATCCCAAAGCCGCCCGAAAAACAACATCAACCATCGGAAACCCCACCCAGTTACACCCACACGAAACAGCCCCCGCGGGCGGCTATTTTCGCTGCTAATTCCCCGGCTAATTTTGGTTCTATTTTTGTCTCTATTTTTGGGTTCTATTTTTGCTTCTAAGTCATATTCTATTTTCGTGCTCTAAATCGTATTCTATTTCCATGTTCTAAATCGGGGCTCTAAATCGTATTCTATTTTGGTTTCTAAATCGTGCTGCTATTTTGCTTTCTATTTTTTGCGGGATTCGCATGTTCGAGCGGCTGTCTTTCAACTTCTAAATTCGCGCTTTGGAGGATTTCCTTTGGAAATCTCCAGCGTCGCGAAAAATAGAAGATGAGAAGACAGCTGCCGAGCACGCGAATCCCGCAGAAAAATAGAAAACAAAACAGCGAGCACATTTAGAAGTCCAAAATAGAACACGAGATAATTGGGAACCCTGGCGGTGCTTTCGAAAAGCCAAACGACAATGGCTATGCGAAAAAGTGAAGCAATGATAGGGCGGAGGGATTTCAACATTGGCCACACGGCTGGGGTCTTCACAGCCCAATCCGAAAGCCCGAGGGCCCCCAGGAAAGCCAGACCACGAGCGCTACCCACCACCTTCGGGGCCACCCGGGGACGAAAATACCAAAGAAGCCCCCGCGGCGTTCGAAATTCCGAATCCCCTGCAAACGGCCCGAATTTTTAAATTTTAATTCCCGCCATGCCTTTTCATTGAAAAAAGCACGCCGGGTCAGCGGGGGCTTTGCGAAAAACCCGGGTCCCCGGGAGCTGCGGAAAAGGGAGGAACCCAGCGGGCCCGGGGGCCTTCAACGCCCGGGGAAGAAAACCACCGCCCAACCTATGGGCTTCGGGGAAATCCCGCAAAAATTAGCTGGGATTTAGTGCCTCCCGCGGCCCGGGGGCTCTCTGACTGATGTTCCGTCCGCTCCTGCGGCCACCGACTGGAACTTCTCTTGCAGTTTAATAGTATTTAATTGCGCCTGCAAACTCCCGTTTGTCTTCTTCGAAATTTCCATCCTCGGAAATTTGACGTATGTTTTCACCTCGTCGATGAAAAGCTTGTCCTTCTTGCGCAGCAACGCGCACTGTCCCAGGAAGGGGCAGTGCTGGTGAATCTGTTTCGCCACGTCCCATTCCGAGATCTTGGGGCTCTCGTCCATGATCGCCTGAGTCGCAGTGTCGTCCAACGCGGACTGCGCGAGCTTCTGACACATGAAGCAGTCCAAGTTGAGTCCTGTGCGCAAGCACTTGGGGAAGTAGGTGCCGCACACATCCTTCTGCTCTGTCTGGCACGGCCCGCACACGGCGACGTCTTTGCAGGATGCACACAAGTGCAACATGTCCGGCAACGCCGTTTTTGCGAAACTGCGATCGCAGATTTTACACGAGACGTCCGTCTTTTCCTTTTTAGCCGTGAAAAAAGGAGTCGACGACTTCCGCCGGCGCAAGGACTCGATGTCGCTGTCGGTGTCCGGCTCGGACCGGAGGCCCGCGGCTCTCCGCTTTTCCCGCTTCAAGCGATGCTTTTCCGCGATCTTGGTGCGCTCGGCCTTGAGCTCCTTGATCTCCTGGCCCATGAAATTGATCTGATCCATCACGTTCCTCTCCCTCTCCTCTTTCCACCGAAGACTGGAGGAGGTAGTCAACAAACTGGATTTCACACCTTGCAACTCCATGGCCAGCTCCTGCGTCTCCTTGCTCATGGGCTCCTTGAACTCGTTGATGGATTCACCCATGCAGTTGTTTTCGTTCCAACCCAGCTCATTGCAGGCGGCGCGCAGTCCATTTTTGATCTTGTGGATGTTGTGCCTGAGATTGAACATTTTTCAAAATATCACTTCGCTTGCGGTTTGCATCTCATGCCAGCATGCTCTCTGCTGCTGTAGCTTTGAACTGCCTTGCAAACCACAACTTTACCTGGCCTCCGCCAGCGACATCAACATGGGACGCCAAGTGATGTTATCTTTTTTCTCCTCATCCATGGATTCGACTAGTGCGGGGGGGTTCGGCAGGAATTCGCTCCCCTCGATGGATAATCCGACGCGTTTCAGCACATCGTCTATCATCTCCGCATGGACTCTCCAAAACAACGGACTGAACCAGGAGCGCGTCACGATGTCTGCTTTCGTCAGGCGGACGGGGCGGGGCGATGTAACGCGCTAAATTCATTCTATTTTCCCGCTAAAATGTTTGGCCCCAAAGACAGGAAATCGCCCCAAAGCAAAAAGCAAAAACACCCACTGCACGCCCACCAAGCCTCCGCTCTGTCAGACGCCAAAAAACGGGCGCCGGGACCTTGGCTACGCCCCGGTCGCGCGGCGCTGCCGCCGGGCTTCCGCGGCCGGCGGGCTGGATGCGTTGCGCCGGCTCCTGCTTCAAGAGCAGGGCCCAGCAACTTTCGGCTGACAGCCCCTGACCTCCCAAGGCCTGGAGCTGAAGCCTTCAATCATCCCGTGCGCGACGGCGGAATTGCCCGAGCTTCTGCCTCCGGCGATTCAGCCGAGCCTTTCGCGCACGATCGGATTGCGGGCGGAAGGCGCGGCTGAAGAGCTAAAAAAATGCGTCTAAATATGTGTCTAAATATTTGTCTAAATGTCTGTCTAAGTTGTGTGAACCCGTTCTAAATTTGTTGGCCCGACCTTCTAAATTGGGTCGGGTCAACAAATCCTTCCCGATTTCACACCCCCGCGACATTTAGCAAACATTTAGCGCAAGATTTAGTGAAATCCGGAAAAAATTTAGCGCAATATTTAGCGGGAAATTTAGTCGGATTTCAGGTCGGATTTTCCTTGCGATTACCCGCGAATTTAGCCAGAAATCTACTCCGCTTCCGGCTGGCGGCCGCGGGGCCGGGGCCGCCAACCGACGGCGGAATGGGTAGTGGGGCAAATGTCGGGCCGCCGCGCCATATCCGCAAAATTTAAAAATTCGAAGCGGGATCGCCTCGAATTTTTAAATTTTAAAACGAACAGGGGCGGCGCTGCGGGGAAGCCATGCTATCACGCGGGCGCCGCGGGCTTCGCGTGAACCCGCGGCACACACCCCGCACCAGGCCGCCCCCTGCACGACGGGAGCGCTGCCTTGGCGCAATCGGGCGGCCCAGCCCCACGGAGCCAAGCACGGGCGCCGCGCGGGGGAAAATTTAGCCAGAAAATAGCGCGAATTTAGTTGGAACCTCCGCCCCGGGTCGTCCGCCTGACTTTCGTGGGCAGATGGTAGAACTCCACATGAAAATACTTGCGGAGGAGTCCGCTCTGCACGACGGATTGCACTAGTTTATCGAATTGCAACAACCACAGTCGCGGACTTTCCTTCGGGTTTGCGAACGTCGTCAGCGTGGCTCCCGTGAGGTTTCCCACGACGTCAATCTCGGCCGAGGGGATGTGCATCATCGCAAACGGCTTGAAGAAACGGCACGCGTTCCACATTTCCTCGACAGTCGGCATTTTCCATTCACTTGTGGACGCAGGCCGCTGCTTTTTCGACGCGTTTTCCTCCATTTTCTTCTCCATCGGCACATCTACTTCCGGCATTCCGAAAGCATCCAGGCGCTCTCCGTCGTGGACCAGAAGCTGCTCACGCGCTTCTCGGCTGTACGGTTCGTCCTTGTGGTCCTCCCACATTTTCGCCAATTGCGCTTGGGTCATCGGAACTTCCAAATCGCCTGCGAGTCCCAATTTCAACCAGATGCATACTTGAACTGCCAGCGCTGCTCAAATTCATCAATCGTATGCGCTACTTGTTGAACATATCAACTTCATCAAGAGTACCCGCTCCGCCCGGGTTGTCATCGATGTCGTCCCGGTTGTCTGTGCTGCTCTCCGGCAGCACGTTCTTATCCAATGAACTACCGGCCACCATTTGCGTGACCTGCGGAATGTAAATTGCGCAACGCAGTTTCTATCGAGGTGAAGCTGCTTCATGAAGCTCCGAGAATGTATGCTTAAATGCATCTAGATCTAAGAAATACCTTTTCAATCCCGAAACTCACTGTGTTCTTTTTCCAAAGCAGGCGATAAAAACCTCCGCTACACCTGAGGTTTTTTTTGTTGTCCGAATTTTGCGCATTTCGAACAAAAGTCACACAGTTGCAGATTGTCACATCGCCCGCAATCATACACGCAGCAAGTGTTTACTTATAGGCCCGATCCTTCGCGCCTGATTCTTTTGATTGTGGTCAAAAGGATCTCGTCTTGCACCGACAAGGATTTGTTCCCGAAATCCAGATGCTCCCAGAGGTGCGCGGCCGAAAAATCTTGAGCGTTTTCGTCGATCAACAAGGAATTCTCCACGTCCACAGATCGGAAATCGTGCAGCTTCTTGGTGCTCAAACTTTCGGAAGTGCACAACTTCCGGATAGACTCCAACGCTTGTCGTGCAATTTCTTCCCGGAACTCTCCCGCAATCTTTCGGCTGATGTCAATCGACGACTTCAAAGTCGTCGGAATCCATCGAAAACACGTAGTTTACCTGATGTCAGTTTTGGTTTGTTTTGAATATTATTTCAGATAATATCCACATGCATCTATAAGCAAATTTCTACTACGATTTGCGATGCTTATCCAAAACCATACACATTACCCTTTTGTAATGCGCCGCCGTTCCCGGGCGGATTTGAGACCAAGCGAATTTCTCCACACCGAGATTCGTGCGTAAGTCTTTTACTGCTTGGTGCTTCAGCGAGTCAGAATCGCTGAGATGCCACGAGATCCTCACTGAATCCTCCTCGTGTTGTTGATGCGTGACCTCAGCGGTGTCGTCTTCTGGCGGGATGCGCGCTGACGTAGTTTTCCCCCACTTTTGTCTGCGGTTGTTCAACGGAAAACGACGCGCAGACTCCTGATGATCGATCACGATGCAGCCACCTACTGCGATGCTCAGCAACTGACGCTGGCGATCGCAATGCTGCAGGTTGTCGCTTCTGTGTCTGCACGGGTAGATTTCCTTTTCTGCCGTGCTCAGCGGCGCGATTTCATCGATGACAAGAGTTTTCTTGTAGGTCTAATGTAGCATGCTTGATAACGCGGATCTCTAAAATTAATTTCTACGCTCTTGTCGAAAAAGGCACTGCCAGAAGCCATCTCTTTTACGCCATTGGTTCAGCCAAACACGCTAGCTTTACCCTCTTCCTATTCATTTAGCCTGAAAGATGTCGTGAGTGCATTGCGTCCCATCCTTTTCACCATCTTATATCCATACTTTTTTAATCGAGGTAATTTTTGCCACCAAAAAATACTGTCAGTCGCACGCAAGATCCCCAATTGATCAATCAAAAAGCTTGTGACACATCCGTCTTTCGTAGCGTGTCAAACTTGCGGAACAACTGCTCGCTTTCGCTCGAGTGTCATGAGCTAGACTCCGCAACTTTCCTTGCTGGTCTTCTATTCTTATTTGTGAATTTTTTGCAGTCAGTCAGATCGCATCTGACGCTTCATAAGACCATAAATTCGCCATGGCTGTTTCCACTACATGTCGTGGTCAGCGGCAATCGCTGCTGTCGTGTCACGATACGACATGAACAGCTTTAATACAGCAACTCTGGGCGTAACCACATATGCTTGACAACGAGTTGCCAGCTCGCCGGTTCCAGAACCCAGTCAAAATGAAGTCTCATCTTTCTTTTTGAAATAGCCTTCAAATTGCAGCCCTGTGCATCGATGCCTGTCCACGTGCAGGCCTTACTTCGATTTCTTGCTGCTCTTCTTCTTCCGCCACTGGATCTTGTCCTCATCGAACGCGCTCGGGTTTTCTCGCGGAGAGCCAGCCCCGGCGGGCGACTGCCTAAATTCCCGCTATTTTTTGAACCGCCCAAGCCCTAGCCTGGGCGAGCAAGCCCGCCCTGGGCAATAGGCCGAGGCGGGCAACCCATGCCGGGGACACAGGCGGGGCGCGGGCGACTTGCAGAACGCAGACGCCTGAGCCCATCGCCGAAGACCCGCCAGAAAGGCGCAGTGGCGAAGCAATTGCGCCGCCAACCCTTTCAACCGTTCTTGACCACGTCCCGAAATTTTCTAAGTTTGCGCCTAAATTTCAGAGCAACGGCCGACATAGGCAAAATCGCACGCAAATTGCCCAACGGGGCAAATTAGACAAAAAATAAAGAGCAGCCGAAGCGGCCAAGGCCGCTGCTTAAACAGAAATTAGAGGCGGCAAAGACCGCGAATATAGACAGGAAAATAGGAAAAAAAATAGACAGGAAAATAGACAATAAATTAGACAAAAACTTAAATAAAAACTTAGGCAGGAAATTAGACAAGAAATTAGACAAAAACTTAGACAAGAAATTAGCGCCCCCGCAAGAGCGCCGACTGTAGGAAAATTAGCGCGAAAATAAAGAGCCTGGCGCCGGGGGCGGCTCTGTGCGAGTTTTCCGACACCGCGCTCGTCGGCTTCATCTCGCCATCATCCGCCATCTGGAAGGTAGCCATGATGTTATCTCCATCCGGCATTCCCGGCATGGAATGCACGATGGTGGGCGCGCACTTGCGCCACATATGCGCGTACTCGGGACAATAGCGATCGGAGATGTCAAACCACTTCCCCTGCTCCTTGATAAACCCGAAAATCGGCGGCGCGCAGAGGCCCAGCTTTTCGGCCTTTGCCGCTAAGTCCGCGTCCCAGAACGCCGCGTCATAGAGCCCGCTGGGCTCGCCACGCTGGACAACCGGAGTCGGCTTTCCGTACTTGTGCGACATCTCGTCTGGACGCAAAGTCAGATAGACGCTACTTAACTTATCACTAGTTATTTCCTTTAACACTCAGCTCTTTCGTCGCTGCTAATCAAACACAGGAAGCAACGGTTTGTCATGAAGGTTTTTTACAAAAAAAGCATGAGTGTGGGAGTGCGCCATGCACTACTGGCTGCGTCTCAGCGCAGCTAAAAACCTCGCTCGTCAGAGGGCGGCGCCGCGAGAACAAAGATCACCGCACTCCCGGACAAACCGGAAGTGGACTGCCCCGAAATCATTCGCAGATGATTTCCTCACTTCCATCGTGCTCGACGTTCTAAGATAGATCAACGGAACAAAAAGAACAACTGCTAGCTAGTTCAATAGCTAGCACGCCTGCTTTGGCTAGTTCACTTTCATCTTGGTCATTTCTGAGATCCGTCTCCGATTTCATTTCTATTCTAGGTACTCGGGATACTTCGAATAATAAAGAAAGAAGAAAACCGAAACGATGAAGACAGTTGCTGCTAAGGACACCCCCCAGCGCTTGGGTGTCGGTATCTCTGTCCTGGCCATGAGCGGCTGGCCGCACAAAAAGAAAGAAGCGCAGTTAGAAACCTCGGGGCGGTGGCGGCCGCTAGTTTCCAGCTAATTTGTGCGGGATTTTTTCAAACCCCGACAATCGGGATAATAGTTGAAGGCCCAAACCCGAAAAGGCGACAACCCAAGTTGCCGCGCGCGAGGTCCCAAAACAAGCACGAGAGGGGCTTCAGGACAAGAAAAAGAAAACAACGAGAAGCAGGCCGCCTCCTACACATGGAGCATGGCAACGCCGGCAATCTCACACAGGACGAATTCCCACAAAACAAAACCCCAAATCCCAAAACCGCCCGAGAAGCAAAAGCACCCGTCGAACACTCCACCCAGTTGCACCCATACGAAACACCCCCCGCGGGCGGCTATTTTCGCTGCTAATTCTGCGGCTAATTTTGTTTCTATTTTTGGGCTTTATTTTCGTTTCTAATTTTGCTTCTATTTTCGTACTCTAAATCATGTTCTATTTTCGTACTATGAGTCATGTTCTATTTTTGGGCTCTATGTCGTATTCTATTTTGGCTTCTAAATCGTGCTTCTATTTTGCTTTCTATTTTTTGCGGGATTCGCATGCTCGAGCGGCTGCTTTTCAACTTCTAAATTCGCGCTTTGGAGGATTTCCTTTGGAAATCTCCAGCGTCACGAAAAATAGAAGTTGGGAAGACAGCGGCCGAGCACGCGAATCCCGCAGAAAAATAGAAAGCAAAACAGCGAGCACGTTTAGAAGTCCAAAATAGAATACGACTCAGAGCCCAAAAGTAGAACGCTTTCGAAAAGCCCAGCGGCAATGGCTTTGCGAAAGAACGAAACAGGGATAGGGTGCAGGGATTTCAACATTGGCCACACGGCCCAGGTCTTCACAACCCAAGCCGAAAATCCGAGGGCCCCCATGAAAATCAGACCACAAGCGCTGCCCTCCACCTTCGGGGCCACCCGGGTACGAAAATACCAAAGAAGCCCCCAGGGCGTTCGAAATTCCGAATCCCCTGCAAGCGGCCCTAATTTTTAAATTTTAACTCCCGTCGTGGCTTTTCATGGAAAAACACACGCGGGGCCAACGGGGGGATTTGACAAAAACCCGGCCCCCCGGGCGCGGTGGAAAAGGGCGGAACCCTGCGGGCCCGGGAAACTTCAGCGCCCGGGGACGAAAAGCACCGCCCACCCTAAGGGCTCCGGGGAAATCCCGCACAAATTAGCTGGGATCTAGTGCCTCCCGCGGCCCGCGGGCTCTCTGACTGAAGAAGCCGAAGCCATGAAGGCGCTTGCTTTTAAGGACACCCCCCAGCGCCTGGGCATCTCTGTCCTAGGCATCAGCGGCTGGGAGCACAAAAAGAAAAAAGAAAACCGAAAGAAACCAAGAAGACAGCTGCTGCGAAGGACACCCCCCAGCGCTTGGGTATCTCTGTCCTGGCCATAAGCGGCTGGCCACACAAAAAGACAGAAGCCGAAACCATGAAGACAGCTGCTGCTAAGGACACCCCCCAGCGCCTGGGTGTCTCTGTCCTAAGCATAAGCGGCTGGGCACACAAAAAGAAAGAAGAAAACCGAAACCATGAAGACAGTTGCTGCTAAGGACACCCCCCAGCGCTTGGGTATCTCTGTCCTGGCCATAAGCGGCTGGCCGCACAAAAAGAAAGAAGCCGAAACCATGAAGGCGCTTGCTTTTAAGGACACCCCCCAGCGCCTGGGCATCTCTGTCGTAAGCATCAGCGGCTGGGCGCACAAAAAGAAAGAAGAAAACCGAAAGAAACCATGAAGACAGTTGCTGCTAAGGACACCTCGTCCCAGCGCTTGGGTATCTCTGTCCTGGCCATAAGCGGCCGGCAGCACAAAAAGAAAGAAGCCGAAACCATGAAGACAGTTGCTGCGAAGGACACCCCCCAACGCCTGGGCGTCTCTGCCCTATCTAAGCATAAGCGGCCGGGCGCACAAAAAGAAAGAAACAAACCGACAGAAACCATGAAGAAGGTTGCTGCTAAGGACACCCCCCAGCGCTTGGGTATCTCTGTCCTGGCCATAAGCGGCAGGCCGCACAAAAAGAAAGAAACCGAAACCATGAAGACAGTTGCTGCTAAGGACACCCCCCAGCGCCTGGGTGTCTCTGTCCTAAGCATAAGCGGCTGGGCGCACAAAAAGAAAGAAGAAAACCGAAAGAAACCACGAAGGCAGCTGCTGCTAAGGACACCCCCCAGCGCTTGGGTATCTCTGTCCTGGCCATAAGCGGCTGGCCGCACAAAAAGAAAGAAGCCGAAACCATGAAGACAGTTGCTGCTAAGGACACCCCCAAGCGCCTGGGTGTCTCTGTCCTAAGCATAAGCGGCTGGGCACACAAAAAGAAAGAAGAAAACCGAAACCATGTAGACAGTTGCTGCTAAGGACACCCCCCAGCGCTTGGGTATCTCTGTCCTGGCCATAAGCGGCTGGCCGCACAAAAAGAAAGAAGCCGAAACCATGAAGGCGCTTGCTTTTAAGGACACCCCCCAGCGCCTGGGCATCTCTGTCGTAAGCATCAGCGGCTGGGCGCACAAAAAGAAAGAAGAAAACCGAAAGAAACCATGAAGACAGTTGCTGCTAAGGACACCTCGTCCCAGCGCTTGGGTATCTCTGTCCTGGCCATAAGCGGCCGGCAGCACAAAAAGAAAGAAGCCGAAACCATGAAGACAGTTGCTGCGAAGGACACCCCCCAACGCCTGGGCGTCTCTGCCCTATCTAAGCATAAGCGGCCGGGCGCACAAAAAGAAAGAAACAAACCGACAGAAACCATGAAGAAGGTTGCTGCTAAGGACACCCCCCAGCGCTTGGGTATCTCTGTCCTGGCCATAAGCGGCCGGCCGCACAAAAAGAAAGAAACCGAAACCATGAAGACAGTTGCTGCTAAGGACACCCCCCAGCGCCTGGGTGTCCCTGTCCTAAGCGTAAGCGGCTGGGCACACAAAAAGAAAGAAGAAAACCGAAACCATAAAGACAGTTGCTGCCAAGGACACCCCCCAGCGCTTGGGTATCTTTGTCCTGGCCAGAAGCGGCCGGCCGCACAAAAAGAAAGAAGCCGAAACCATGAAGACAGCTGCGGCGAAGGACACCCCCCAGCGCCTGGGCATCTCTGTCCTGGCCATAAGCGGCTGAGCACACAAAAAGAAAGAACGAAACCGAAGCCATGGAGACCGTTGCTGCTAAGGAAACCCCCCAGCGCCTGGGTATCTCTGTCCTGGCCGTAACCGGCTAGCCGCAAAAAAAGAAAGAAACCGAAACCATGCAAACGGTTGCCGCGCGCTAATGACACCCCCCGGCGCGCGGGTATCGGTGCCCTGGCAATGGTCCGCCAGTAAGAGGAAGAAAGCAAGGAGCAGAACCTGCTGAGACTCTGAATAAAACAGACGCCGCCAGTGGGGCCCTCCGCGGCTTGGGTATCTCTGTCCTGTCCATAAGCGGCTGGCCGCACGAAAAGAAAGAAGCCGAAACCATGAAGACTGCTGCTTCTAAGGGCAACCCCCAGCGCCTGGGTATCTCTGTCCTGGCCATAAGCCGCTGAGCACACCAAGAGAAAGAACGAAACCGAAACCATGGGGGCAGTTGCTGCTAGGGGCACCCCCCTGCGCCTGGGTATCCTATCTCTGTCCTGGCCGTAACCGGCTAGCCGCGCAAAAAGAAGGAAACCGAAACCATGAAAACAGTTGCCGCTAAGGGCGCCCCCCTGCGCGCGACTATCTCTGTCCTGGCGATGGCCCGCCAATAAGGGGAAGAAAGCAAGGGCCCGAACCTGCGCAGACTCTGAACAAGACGGGCGCCGCTAGTGAGGCCCTCCAGCGCCTGGGTGGGAGGGTATCTCTGTCCTGGCCATAAGCGGCTGGCCGCACAAAAAGAAAGAAACAAACCGAAACCATAAAGACAGTTGCTGCGAAGGACACCCCCCAGCGCCTGGGTATCTCTGTCCTCGCCGTAACCGGCTAGCCACACACAAAAAAAGACCTACAAGGAACCAAAACCAGGAAAACCGTTGCCGCTAAGGACACCCCCCAACGCGCGGGGCGGGCCTCTCTGTTCTGGCCATGATGGCTCAGGCTGCCGGCCCCGGGCAAGCTGCCCGGTTTTAAATTGGTTTGGAAAAGCATTAATGTAAAAGCGGGAGGGGGGCCAAACAAATGCGCCAGAATGTCGGGGCGAATGGCCAGGGGGAAGACGCGGCACACTGCCCAAACAGACAGGGGGCGAACGCAGCCGGTGGCTGCGGCCGCGCGAGGACAACCGGGGCCGACTGCCTGCGGGCCCATCGCGCCCAAGTCTTCTGCGCCCGACCATGCAACGGAAACAGGACCCATCAACAAAATGGGGCAAACCAAGACCCCCCAGGGGTCTTTGCAACATACGCAACACAACGGGGCGACGCTGGCATAGCACCAAACGGAAACCCAAGGCAAAGCCCACAAAGAATCACGACAAGACACGGCAGGGGCCACAAGGGATGCGCCGCAAAAACCTATCCAACAAAAACGGCGCCCAAAAACAAAAGCCCCGGGCCACCCTGGTTTTTGTGCAGCCCACGCCGAAAACACTGCGAACGTTCTGGCTTCTCCAGTTTGGGTCTCCACGGTGATTATTGTGTTAGTTTGTGGCTTAAATTTTGTTTAATTTGTGGTTTAATTTTGCATTAAAATTTGCATTAATTTGTTGGGGGTGCGAAATCCCTAAGGATTCGCCTTGTTTCTAAATTAGTGCAGCTTTTATATGGGGGCGACTGGGCAAGTCACCGTAAAAAAATCAAAATTTTTTTGCATTCAAGAAGTGGCCACCTAAATGATCACGAAAACGGCCTCGAGTCGCCACCTACTTCGCTGCTCCGGAACCGACGTCGTCAGGTGAGCTACGCTGAAGAGCATCCAAATGAGAACTAGCTAGGAGCTCCAACTTGAGCTAGCTAGTTTAAGCATGTGGAAACGCATTCAAAAGGTGCTGGCTTAACGCAATGCAAGCAGCTGCTGTGGTGATTGGTAGGCATTTGGCGGCCCGGCTGTCGCGTCGGGCGGTGTAGAGGTCCCTGCACCACCTGGCACCAACCGAGGAAGCAAGCGGAATGCCTGAAAGTGGCACACTTTTTGGATTGTCCTGTCACATGTGGAAGCTCTCAAAACAGAGGTTTTTTTTGCGGGTCGTTCAAATCGCCAAAAAATGAGGTGCGGCGGGACCTCATTTTGAACCTCAAACGAAATCCATCACACCATCGCGATTAGCTTGCAAAAGTGAGGTCCTAAACGAGGTCACGAAATGACCTCCGAGAGGAAGCCTGCCATGCGGGTTAGTAAAAACCCGCCGCACCGTCGCGAGTCGCCACTTTTTAAAAAAAGCAGATGCGTTCCTTTAGCATCTCCTTGATTTCGCTGGTTCCGCCGGTCTCCAGATACTCCGGAACGGCGTCACCCCCCGACAGCCGGGCCGCGCGTTGCCCTTCAGTGGCCTCCTGTTTGGCATTCGATTTGAGGCTGTTTGCAGTCATCTCACCTATACCTAGAGTCGACCTGAGCTACCTATTTCAAGTTGGAGCCTCTAGCTAGTTTTGAATTCCATATCACCATCGACAGCTGGCTCCGGAGACGCCCGCGACACCTGTTCTGGAAACGCGAAACCGCGCGGCACGGTGGTGGTTCTAGTTGCGATTATTTCATAAATGCAAAAAAATTTTGATTTTTTTACGGTGACTTGCCCAGTCGCCCCCATATTTTATTGCAAATTTTATTGCAAAGATTATTGCAAAAATTATTGCAGAGGTCAGGCCGCGGGATCTTGCAAAAAGCATCGCAAGTCCTGCCGCCTCCTCTGCAAAAACCCTCGGCCCCTTCTGAACCATAAGAGCCCCACTACCAAGCAAGGGCCACAGGTTGGGCCGGGATCGGCTTCCCGGTACCGGCGGGCGACACCCTGCCCCCACGGGCCCCTTGGGAAAAAACAAGGCAAAACCAAGGCCCCGGGCCGAGAAACACGACCACGAAAGCGCCACCCGAGAAGCAACCCGGCGAAACCCGTCCCCGGCGGCAAGCCGGACGATTTCGGCAAGACAAATGGAAGGCCTGCGCCCTCGCGGCGGACACAGAAGCCAAAGGCGGCACCCATTGGCCTAGGGAACAAAAGGACAGGGCCTCCGGGCTCCATTAGTTTCCCCCCTGGGGGCACCGCGCGGCGCCCTTCGGGATTTCCGGAAAGCAAGTCCCTGCCCAATCAATACACAAAGCCAACGGGGCGAAACCCGGCGCAGCTTTTTGGTTAGTGCTTATTTACGCTGATTTTATTGGCCCGAATTTGCCCGGGGCTGGCTGGCTGAGATGGCCCGCTAGTTAGAGGCAGAAAACAAAGGGCAGGACCTGCAGAGACTCCGAATGAAACGGGCGCCGCTAATGAGACCCCCCAGCGCCTCCCTGGGTGGGCATCTCTGTCCTGGCCATAAGCGGCTGGCCGCACGAAAACAAAGAACGCAACCGAAACCATGAAGACTGTTGCTGCTAAGGACGCCCCCCAGCGCCTGGGTATCTCTGTCCTGGCCGTAACCGGCTAGCCACACAAAACGAAATAAGCCGAAACAATGAAAACAGGACACCCCCCAGCGCGCGGGTATCTCTGTCCTGGCCGTGGCCCTCTAGTTAGGAGAAGAGGCGGCGGCGTCAGATGGCCAAAGGCCTCCAAGCGGGCGCGCCATACTGTGCGCCCCAAGCGCGGGCGCCTGCTCATGCGTGCGCAAAGTTCTCCCGGGCACCGCAACGGCTGCCAAGGCGCGGACGCGGTAGCGAATCGACAAAGCCCGCTGGTGCCGAAGATAGGGAGACAGTCACTCGCTCACTCATTCTCTCATGTGTGTGCGGGGCTATTCAGTCGCTGTCTTTCTCGGATGTGCATACAAGTGCGAACTTTCCTAGTAAGCTGTCGCGCGCGCGCGTTGACCTCAGCGCGCGGCCCATGTTCCATCGCTCTGCTTCTGGGACCATTGACCACACACGCGCGCCTCCTCTCTGCCACTATTCTCGCAGAGGGATTCGCTTTCAGCTTCGAACTGCGCGGGATTTGCTTCGTCTGTTTGCCAGGCTTTGCGCCGTGCGCCGGGAATTCTCTCCAAGCGCTTGCCGCTTATTTGCTGGCCAAATTCCGCACGTTGCTGCGCCTGCTCCTCTCTCTGCTTTTGTATATTCTCCCTGTGTTTCTGCGTCTTCCTCTGGCATGCCCTGCCCTTGCCGTTTCCTGCCTCTTGCCGTTTCCTGCCAGACCCTAAACCCTAAACCCTACCGGGAAACAGAATAAACCAAAAGGCAGGCCACGGCCCATCGGGGGCGAGTGCAGCGGGGGGGGCCACCTTCTGCGCCCCCCATAATGCTCTGCCTCGCGCGAGATTTGTCTGAACGCGGCCAGACTTTGAATCACGCACAAAAAAAAGGCGAACCGCGACGGTATGGTCGATTTTTCTTTGGGGTTGGCAGCAGCCGGGAAGATCACCCGTTTGCCCTCTATAGGCTCGGGCGCGGGGGCGCTTTCCCGGTCGAATACCCAAAACCGCAGGCCAACAGATTTCGCAAAAGGCCGCGACTATAAGTCGCGCCATCCACTGCAAACATTGCTCTTGCCCCCTGGCAATTTTCTCAGGAAACGAGAGCCGGCCCATCCCCTGCGATGGCTCGGACACGAGGGCGGATTCCGGGTCGAATACCGAAAACCGCAGCCCGGCAGATTTCGCAAAAAGCCGCGAATACTATTCGCGTCCGCCACTGGGTAAGTTGCTTTTGCCGCCCCTGACAATTTTCTCAGGAAGTGAGAGCCCATCCCCTGCGGTGGCTCGCACACGGGGGGGATTCCGGGTCGAATGCCCAAAACCGGCGCAGTCCAGCAGATTTCGCAATCGCAAAACGCCGCGAATATAATTCGCGTCAACCAGAAGTGAGAATATTGCTTTTGCCCCCCTGGCAATTTTCTCAGGAAATGAGAGCCCGTCCCTTGCGATGGCTCGGACCCGGGGGCGGATTCCGGGTCGAATGCTCAAAGCCACATATCCACTTTAACCGGCTAGGTTCAATGACAACTGCAACGAACACCAACAACGACCACTATCGGCGAAAACTGCTGTAACTGCAGTGTCCTTCTCCTTGGAGAACTGCTATCAAGAAACAAGATGGAGAATGAGACCATGCACCAAAGACATTATCGTTGTATCCGCTCTTCTCATTTGAAGTGCTCCGACATTCGAAGCATTGTCATCGAAGATGTCGTACCGTATCACTTGTAGGCAGGTGCAGGCACTCCTGATCATCATCCCTTGCTTTCTTTCTTCGAAATTTTTTTGATCATACATCAGCTGCTATCGAACTCGAAGTCTGCAGCTTCGACCTTCGACTACTGCAAAAGCCCAAGGAACTACCCAACCAAGCTGTTGTCACTGGAGCGGGATTCTCGTCTAGCTCTGCGCCCGATCGTACTGGTAGTCGTATTCGTAGTTAATTATGTATCTATAGAAAGTCGAGTCTGGTGTTGACTGACTGAGAGAGACTGTAGCTCCTGTAGTTGATGCAATCGCTCACAAATAACAACCAAAATGCTCTTTCGGTATAGCTCAACAAGAACAAGGCTGGCGCTTATGTTCCTTAATCGTACATCGGATTTTCATTGACAAGACTAAGTAAAGCTTGTTCATTTCAGCTCAGTTAGCGGAGTTTGTAGTAAAAGTTGTAAAGTTTGACACTCACAACAGTCGGTCGACTGGAAGAGCACGCAACCAAAATTTGTACTCTACTTACCTAATCATTTTTGGAGACAAGGATTGGCATTCAAAATCAAAATGAGACACACAATATTTTTTAAGCTCAGAAACCAAAAGTAAAGCTCAAATCAACAAGAGCGGAGCTGCCTCTTCTCGTGACGGAGCTCCACCAACGCCAGTCGTAGATGTAGTAGATGTCGTGGTCACTTTAAAAACTCCGATCGCTGTCCCGATGGTGAGAAGCACCAAGATTGTTACGTCTTCCACAAGCAGAGCGCTCGAACAGCTAGAAAAGAGGTCCACTCCAACGGCGACGATCCACGCCGAGACACAAAACACTACACTACCGCCGACTGCGGCAGCGCTGCTGGGCGTGCCTGCGATAATTGTAGTCCACAAGTGAGGCAGATCTAAAAGATATTTGTGCAGCTCTATTATGATAAAAATTTGATTCAGATTTACTAAAAGTAAAAACGCACTACGGTCACATTCAATCATACAATCAGAATCAGAATAATTACGAGAATCAAATCCTTGCAGTAGGCGATTCGGTTACTCATACTCGTCAAACAACCAAAACCGAGCAGAAACCATGACAACCATGATCATCTATCACATAAAACACAAGAAATACTAGTTACCTCGACAGAAGGCTCGGCTAGCCCAATCGTCGAATTGCTCGGTGAAAAAAACCTGTATATATGCAAGAATGATCTTTTGATAAGTACTAACTAGTACCGCCGTAACGGGTCATGTGGACAACATAAGAGGGAACAATACAACCAAGAACATGAAGCATGCAGTAGAAGTTCCTTTAGCAACAAACAAGAAAATGCAATAAATGGAAATGGTGTAGATTTGTAAGACCATCACAATATAGAAAGAGAATAAAAGTCATCAAGGAACAAGAGTAAGTACCACTGACGTGTCACAGAGCATTGCGGCAACGAAGAGACCAGCCATGGTCTTAGCAGCAGACACATTTTCACACTTCCTGTTAGCTCCCTCGCCCGCCAAAGCAGTGATCACGAGTGCACCACTCAAGAGCACAGGTCCGGCGGATCTCATCAGCAGGTAATCGAAGTACTGAAACCATGCGTGTTCTGGATCCACAAAATCATCACGAGACATGAAGCGAAGCGTGTATCTGCTGGCAAACGTGCACAGATCAAACAGGACGCTCAGACAATATGTCGCAGAGAGTAGAAGGCTGGCGATGACGACGGGGCTCTGTGTTGGAGAGGCAAACAAGATGTAGTAGCTCACTTTTCTCGATCTTCGTGTCATATACCATCATGAACTACGATCGAGTTTCATTTCCAATCCAACAACCTACACAATCACATCAATTAGTAAAAACAATTTGTTTCGGGCTAAAGCTATGCTTCCTCCATAGCTGCTCCTTATGATCTCACCTGTGCGCATGTTGTATTTGGACCGCCCGCGTAGAAGCAGAACGTAACTGCGCCAGTAAGTGCAAACTCGGCTTGAAACAACCCCAACCAGAATTCGACTGTTCGGGCAAAGAAGATTTGCCGTTGCGGAAGCTGATTTTGTTTTTGATATTGATTGCGATTGGAAATAGAATCATGAAGAATAAATTTAACATACCTTTATGATAGGCCGAGACGTAGAGCGAACATTCCATGACTCATTGAAGAAATTCTAAAGTTGTTGATACTGAGTCAGTCACGATTATTCACACGCAGACGCACTACGTCTCCAGATGAGTCACACCTATCACTTTGCTCACTTTTAATTTTATGCTTTTCTTTTTCCAACATCTACGTCGGTCTACGCAACGGACAACAAAATACCCTATCGGCCGAGCAGCAATCGTGCTTGGCTTGCAAGTAAGATCGAATCCAGAAGACATTGCACAAGTCGAACAGAATCCCTGGCAACACAAAGCACGCCGCAATGTTCATTTTGAGCGGACACTCAGTGGCATCAAGTGCCATGGTGCACAGGCAACCCACTGCAAACAGGTCCACCAGCAACGTGAGGAGGGTCAGCACCTGCCGCGAGGACACACCGTCGTCGTCATGGAGAGAATCAACAGCTGGTCCGCTCTCTGGCAGTCCACCGCTAGCTCCATCATCACCTGTATTTGCCTTCTCAGCTAGTGTGGGCTCCTGTGAATCTGAATGCGGCTGATAACACGTTCTCCCTGTGGTTGACGATGTCGTTTTGTACCTGTGTGCAAAATCCACTTTATCGTGCATCTTTTCCCAACTCTCGTCCTTTGTGTCAAATTTATACTTGTTTTCCTGTAGAAGTTGCGTAAATCATATTTTCCTGCAGTTGGTTGCGTAAAAAATAAAAAATCATATTTGCGAAGAGTGATTGTGCATGTGCATGTCTAGGCTGTGCAACTTACTGGGACGAAATCGTGACGTACGTGAAAAAAAATAAATAAAGTTGCTATTGCATAAAGATCATGATCAACAGGAACAGCTTTTATATGACACTGCCGTAGCTGGCACTTTCGATAGGGGGTTACTCGCTTCATCTTACCTTTCTTCATTTTCAGGGTTTGGCGAAACGTGGGAAAGTCCTTGTTGCGATGCTGCAGCTCCCGCAGCTCTTGACGGCTGCGCATCAGCGCCATTAGTCGCGGCCATTTCCTCAAACGGAGAAAAACAGTAGCCATCGAGGTTAACTTTTCCCGTCCCCTCGCCCCCGGGCTCGTCGAGGTATTTTATTCCAACGAGTTTGAACTGCTCGAGGTCCATGATGTCCGCTTCGATTTCTCCTCGACCGCTTTCAGCGTGAACGGAGCTTCGCAGAATTCTGAATCTAGCAAAATATAGTAGGTGGAAAGAGGTGGACCTCCACCTCCTACAATTCGAGTATGAGCGTTCTATATCTATATCTTCATCTTGTGATGTTCATTCCTGTTTATAGGATAAACACCGAAATCTGCAGCAGGGTTGCAGCGTTGACCTTTTTGCTCGACGAATGAGCGACGTTCCAAAATCAGTATCAAAGTCGAAGGAAACGATTTTGCATTTATGCTTATTGATGAAGGCTCTCACTCTCTCTGTATCGCTCAACATCCTATACGAAAGAAAATCGATGATCGGGTGCTCGCTTCTGTAGACATACACACCACTTCAACATCATTGATACGCGTCAACATCTCAACACTCGACCATCGATCAACCTTCAACTTCTCAAGCCCTCAGAGAAATGCTTCCTATGCTTTCTCTTGAGCTTGAAATTGAACCAACTCGAATACACACATGAAGAGGAATAGCAAAAAAACAAACCCTACAGATATATCTTGTGATTAAAAATAAATGAGAAAAAAAAACAGATAAGGTAGTATAGTAGATAAAGACGCGATGAAATATAAAACAGACTTGTCAAGCAATGAAATCTTGTACAAGAAGATGAACATCTCCAGTGTCCCATTAAAACAGGTAAGTTTCAGGGAATATCACAGAAAAAAAAGCGAAAACAGAGACCGCTGCTCCAAGAGCTCGAGAAACATAATACTCAATTACAACTGAAACATTCATTGCAGCTGCATCCTCTTTTGCGAAAACAACTTTGCAGAGGAAACCGAGTGTAGGCTGTTCCGGATTCATTCGAGCACTCTTGATTAGATTGAATTTATGTTATTTTTGAGTTATCCAGCTGAAACTTTTGAAAATATGTAAAATTAAAATCCAAATTACTAGATAGACAGGTTGTAAAATATTTATAAATAATATTATTTTTTCTTTAGTATTTCTGACCGCACTGCGCTGCGAGATAAATAATAGCTAAAGGTAAACGTCGTGAACAGGACAGCAAAGGCGTACACAATAGTGTTAGATTTCACTTCAGAGTGACATTGTACAGATCAGGTCGCCCACGTGTGAAGCTGGTGGCAACGTCAGAAGGGTCACACTCACAAGCAATGATTTTCTACAAAAGAAACTACCCAGACCGCAGCTAAAGGTAAAAGCCAAACTCAAATCGATAAAAAATAGTTGCGCCTACCCCTCTACCACGTCTTCAGAATCAGAGATAGAGCAGTCTGCAAGAGCATGAAAAAGAAAATGTAGAGGTCAAATTCCAAAAACTTGATCTCCGCCGTGAAGTAGAAGATGTCATTCGTGAAAAACAGGTTAAGAGCCTAGCCCGCTAGTCTCGAACTTCCTCCTGTTGCTTCCGCCGGCGAGCAGGCCCCATTTTTTGTCCTGCTGGTAGAAGAACAAGTGCTAGCGGCACGACTAGCTGCTGGTGTCTGCAGCTCTTCTTGAACGCCGGCGCTTGAAGAAGATGAAGAGCGATCTTGGACAAGCAATTCTCCTCCGCCGCGCCCCGGAGAAAAGATATCTCGTGTACTTCCGGCGCTGTTTTGCTTTCTCTTCAGCAGTTCTGCAGTAGCGGCCCACCCGAGGACTGGAGTGAAACTCACTGCTTGCACAAGATTTCCTTTGATGTGCTCCTCTCCGATCACGCCTATGTCTCTGTAAAGCGCAGCCGATACTTGTCCCGATCGGGTCCCCTGGTAGAAAGCGACAGCTTGTCCTCCCTTGCTGGCCAATCGGTGTGTCGCCGGAACACGCGCAATCAAGCCTCTGGCTTGTTCCCCGCCGATACCTTTCACCCACGACAGTCTGTACCACTTCCCGTCCTTGTACAGCTGCGTCAAGGTTCCGGGGCCCTGGTCAGTAAAAGGACCAGTCTGCGTGTCCCACTGATCCCGGTAACGTTCTGGTAATGTCACCACCAGCTGAGCGTTGATGTCACCCGTGCTCTGTAGATGTTGTTTTTGGCTCGCTTTGCTGGTCGCGAAAAACATGCGGGCCAAATCAAGCCACAGATCATCCGCAAGGGAGCAAGGTCCTCGCTGCGCTCGCGCTACCTCTGTCTCGCTTACGCTTCGACCGTTTTCCGCTACTTGTGTGGTGTTGAGCACGTTGTTGTTCTTCTGTTCATTCTTTGTTTTTGCACGACGTTTCATGACTCTTTCCCCGGAGCAGCGTGGAATTGCTGCATCTGCACTTTCCGTACTGATGCTCATTTTATGTTTCTGCTGGTCGTCTTCGTCACGGTGCTGATGATGAGTCATCTCCTCGCCTGCCGCCTCGACTAGTGATTGTGCGCGCTTTTCTGACAAGCTTCCAACTGGCAAGGGCCTCGTGAAGAACGCCGCGCCAAGGTCCACGGGAGGAACAGCAGCAAGTTGCTCTTCCTCTGACGACTCGCTCTCGGATCCAAGATTATGTGTAGTTGTTTTTGGGTTTCTTGGCATCGCTGGAGACTGAATGTACCGCAGCCGTCGATGCTCCTCGATCGGATTTACCTCCCGGTTGACCTTCACTTTGCCTGGCCGTCCTCCAATGCAGCCGCCACTCGCGCAGCTATTCGCACAAATCGCAGACGTGTGCGCTTTTCTCGCTCCAGCTTCGTCGTCCTTGTTCTTGGGGTGCTCGTGCCCTGCTTTTTCTTCTGGGCGTTCATCTTGCCACTGTAGTGGATGCGCGGGATGGTTTCCTAGCAATAGCATGATCCCGCCGTTGCTTGTTCGCTCCTCCTGTCGGCCGTCGACAGACTCCGCCGGGTCTTGTCGATGTTCTTGTTGAGAACGAGGGGCCTCGGCCCCATTGCCATTTGACGCAGAACTCGAATCAAGCAAGGGACTTGCAGATGTCGGATCCTCATTCTGATCTTCGCTCGCAACTCCATGAGGTTCGCACTTCAGCTTCAGGTTTATTTGCTTCTGGGATTTATTCCATCCAAGGAAGACAAGGATACTGATGACTAAACATCCTGCCAGGAAGCCGAAAAACCGCGCGAATACAGAAGGCCGAGAGAAGGAAAACCTGAGAGAAACAGATGTAAAATGAAAAAAAAAAAATATTTATATGATTTTCATTTTTGCCATTGCCTTCGTGATACTGACATCCTCCATAAATCATACTACTAGTAGCGATACCGGATCCCGTACTAATTTTCGAGAAATAAGCACCTCCCCCTGTCATGTTTAGACTTCTACCTGCTCATGCGCGCGCACAAGTACGAAGTACCCCCCTCCCTGCAATTTCTAAACTTCTCCGACAACGAATACTCTGCGTAATCTTCACCTCCAAATGACCGACTGACATGTGCACGGTTCTACTTGTGCTGCGTCTAGCGGCGGCGTGAAAGACTCGGAATGGATATGGAAGCAATTATACATAGTGGGCGGATCACAAACCTCATGGTCATGGCTAACAAACTGCCCACCGGCACCGGGGTTGCTTATCATCTACGGATAAACCGGCCGGTTGGAGGTCCGTATCTCCGGCGCGCCAAACCCAGATCTTTTCCTACGAGTCCGTCGTCGGCACTGTCGCCCGCCCTGGTCCAGCAAATATGGGGCTCCCCCGCCCGCAACGCGCAACGGCAAAGCCCTTTTTCGGATATCCTTTTGTCACCGGCACCGGCGCGGCGTATCCCTTTGTCGGGAATCGCGGGCAGGCGCGCTGCGCTGTCGCGCGCCGCACTCACTGGTCAGCGCACCCACTCCAGCTTGCGAGTGAGGGCGCTGCAACGGAGCGTGACTTTTCGGTCAGGATGTCAGAACCAACGAACCGGACAGCTTCTATCTTCGACGCTTACTTAAGGATGAGGGTTGATGTGAGCTTGCTCTAAAACATTGATTTTCCTTGGGATTCACCGAAATAAATCAGCTGTCGTATTTCGTACATGCATTCATTGTCATTGAGTGAACAGGCAATATATTTCGTCTTATTTCATTCATATCTCAATCTCAGCAAATGCTGCGCCTGAGGGTGACAACATTAACACTTATTTATCTTGTACCAGCCGGTCTGGAACTCCTGTATATTGTCGTTGTCGTCTCTGAGGAAGTCACGATTCGCTGTGTGCTTGCTGTCCCGCGGTGGTGCTCGAGCAGCTGCGGGCTGCGCTTCGTAAAGACCACTCCTGTGATCTAGCTTAACTGCCTCTCCATCTCGGCCGAGCACGTCTGACATGTTTTCATGCTTTAATCCACTAGCAACAGCATCTGCCTCTGCGTCGCTGGAGTGCCGCTGTCCAACTCCAAGTTGTTGCATTTGTTGTTCACGAAAGAAGATAACGGAATCATCAGACCCCTGCTGGTGCTGCAGCATCTTCCGGCTCGGCTTGGTTCTTTTGGCTTGTCCATCTTCCTCTTCGACCATCCCTGCGTAGCCTGGGGTTCTGTGCTGCTTTGTGATTTCCGGTACGCGTACGACCGGTTTCCGCATCTCTGCTGTGGTGCGTGAGTCGTCAAGAACGACAGCGCCCATACTCGGATCATGATCTACTTCATGACGACTGGCTCCGTCTTTGAAGACGTGTTTCGCAGCCTTGTCCTTGCGGCGTGCGTCGTGAAGATCATCATCACGATCATCAGCACCATTTTTGCTTTCGTTATTTTTCGACAAGGGGGAGGACGACTTCTCGCTCGCGCGTTCTTCTGCCGCTATAGCCAATGGCACTGCGATTTCTTCCTTCTCGTGAGCAGGTCCTCGTCTTCCTGTTGCTGCCGATTCAAGTAGCCCTGGCCGTTGCATGTCAGCATCGTGTAGTAGAGCAACCCGTGCTTGCTGTCCTCCAAGACTCTCGCGTTGCAGCGGCTCTTGCTTCGTGAACGCGCTGTCGATTGTGACAGGAGGTGAGGGCAGTATTTCGTTGATGTTGCTCGAGCTCGACGTGGTCTCAGCGCTGGCCTGATCGGAACCGGCGTTGTTGCGACTGCTTTTGTCCCCCGTGGTCCATGTGCTGTCATGCCTGTGCTTCGAAGCCCGAGGAAATCGAAATATCCGGCGCGTACTCCGCGGCAAGCGAAAGTGTTGGACAGCAGACCGAACGTTGAATCCATGGACGACCTCCATGCGAAAACAAATTGGTGCACTTCTTGAAGACACGCACTGGGCCCGACGAAAAAGGCGTGAAAAAAAAGACACAGGAGCAGCATTCGCAAGAATGACAGTGCCAGTAGTTTTTTCCACCGATGGAGTACGAGTAGGAGTAGTTGAACTTGAATTATTCCCAGTTGCAGCTACTGGAACCGCTGGGGAATCCTGTTGCAGTTGCTGCCAAGAAATGCCGGCCGCGCCTGCCACTCCCAGCACTGGTTCTTGAACTTGTACCAGCATCCCAGCCTGTCGCTCACGATCATCTTCATGGGGTTCCCTGCCGCTCTTAGTACAAGATTTTGTCGTGGCTCCATCCGTAACCGTAACATTTCTTCTGTCATCTACGAAATGCGATTTCGAGGTCGTTTGGTGCTCATTCAGTAAACCAGTGCTGTGCGTGATCAGATAAATATTTGTTGGTCCACAACAAGCTGCGCTGGCAGACGCAGATGCTGGCGTAAGCCGTCTGGTTGTTCTGACCATGTGGATCATGGTTAGCGAGAAAGTGTCCCACGACAGAACCAGTTCGCTAGTGACCACGCGCTCCTCCAGCTCTAGTCCTAAATCTGCATCACCTTCGTCTCGTCCTACCTCTTCATTTTTCCGCATGGCATACCGGCGACGAACTTGTTCTTGTTGAACAGATTGAAGACGTAACAAGCGGTCCCACGTGTTCAAGAACAAGGTGACTGTGCCATCCGAGGAGCGCAGAAGCTCGGTGACGGCAACTGGAACTTCCGCAAGAACACCAATATTCGTGCTGTTCCGGGACCAGGAGGGCAGCGTTGTGTCATTTGGAGGCACCACTGCGGAAATTCGAGCGCGGTTGAGGATGAGCAGGACTCCGGTGTCATGTTGACCTGGCATGATTGGACGAGTTGAGCAAATTCATTCTGTTTGTTTCTCCTTGGTTCGGAGAGTCCTCTGAAAAATCAAAAATACAAATTAAAATTAGTAGGCTCTTCCGAAAAATAAAAACCAAATATGTAAATGCAAACGAAAGAAAGTCGAATCTGTACCAAAGTAGCAAAACGTAAATACAGTACTGATACTTTCTGGTAAATCTGCTGGCAGTGCCAGAACTTTTCGGTCGTACATCTGGAGTTGCGCGCGCGGATTCAGAAGCCCGGCATCAAAAACAGCAGCAGATTGCCAGGCGGTGTCTTCTGCTGAAGTGGTCAGTGCCGTCGATGAACTTATCACCATCATCACAGCCGAAGGCAAAGAACTCTGGTGGTACGCATAGTGCACGCCAGCGTGGTGGATCCACATACGGCTCGTGTCGGATTTCCTGTTCGTGACAGCGAAGGTTTCCGCAGTACCCGAAGATGGTAGGCCGGGTCCTTGTTCAGCCTCCTCTTCGTGTGGGTCTCGCTCCACTCGTGATTGATCACTACGGAGGGAAACTGAAAGCAGAAACTCAAGGTCTCCAGCCCGATGAGTTTTGAACTCACTGCTCCATTCAAACCGCATCGAGTCGTTAATATCCCGAATGACTTCGCGCCCCTTTTGGGCTACACGTAACAACGACTCCGGAATCGACATTCCAAAATGCTTGATGCAATCGTCGTTGGCCTGCCACGTAAGGGCAACGCCAATAAGGGCCCACACGGGCATTGCCGACGAACTCGAATTTACAAGGAGTAGCTCTCACGAGAAGATCCAGAAGATCAGCAACAAAAATATTTATATCGATAATCTCCAAAGTAGTGCCGCTCTTAGTTCAACACCTTCTAAACGGAAGAATCTGTGAGAAAGCTAGAAAAGGACCACAAGCTCCTCATACATCTCACAAATGCAAGATGACGGATTCTCGACTACTACTGGAACTGAGCTCTCTGAAGGTGAAGTTATGCTACGTATAAAAAAAAAGTTATTTCGTACGATGAGCTCATCGACTGCCTCAATTCAGCTGCTGGGTATCCACAAAGAAAGACCCACTCTGCGAGGATTTATGATAAAAATATAGACGATGAGCCGCCTTCATATCTGTCTTTTTGTAGAGAGCGCGAGCAGGATGTTTGTCGACACAACATCACCACAGACGAATATACTCCATCTTCGACTTTCATACGAATACTGAGGGCATCACGACCCACGATCACGAATGATTGTTTATCTTAATACTTCACGACGAACCCGGAGTCTATATATCTGCACCTGCAGAAGATCAAGATATACTTCCTCCCACGATTCGAACGACTCGGACGGAAGAAGCAAACGAGGACTGCGCTAGCTCTTAAAAGGCGGCATCGATATCGGCGCGGCTGGTGGCTAGAAATTGATTTTTTTTGTTCATTGTCATTTTTTAACAACTGCGCACGCATGTTCCCGAGCTGCTATATCAAGCATTGAAGCTTCGCGGTCAGCGGAAACGTATTACGCGGACGCTGGCATCGCTTCAGGCCGGGAAGAAGACGAAACAAACGAAAAGACCAGGGCCAGGGGGCTTGCTATCCTTGCTTTTTCATAACAACATCAAAAAGTAGAGAAATTTGCTCGGATCGGTTACAGGGTTTTTTGCAATAGCGGCCTGTTGCAATTTGGTCTTTCTAACAAGAACACGACCAGCGGGAACAGGCACTTGAAAGAATCTTTATGACGTGGATCTGTCATGCTCTCACCTGCGACACTTCCCCAGTGGCAGCGCACAACCTCAGCCGTAACAAGACAGATCTACGTGCGTGATTTTTATTTTCATTTTCTTCTCTCGCGCTACAACTTCTTCCAGGTCCTGCTTGTCTTTGAAACTAGAACTACGCTGGTGCAGGTGCGGGATAATCAAATAGAAATTTACTCTTCATCTTCCACTGGTAGGCTCAGGTTGCAGCTGCTATTTCTCTTTGCAATTGCAGTTGCTCAACTAACTTCTACAGGTAGGCAACCTACCAGAAAGCGAAAGGGCATCCCTACATGAGGGCGGCTGCAGGGAAAATTAAAGGAAACAGAAAGGGCATGGCTATATGAGTCCCCCCCCTAAGCGCGATGATCTATGTCGTGGCGGGCCAGAGGGCAAAAAAAGTTGAAAACCTGAAAGCCAACCAACTCAATACGGACAACCCCCAGTTTGAGTGCTACCTGTGTCCCCGAAGAGGTGCAGGCTATTTATTGCCACAGCCTATATTGATAGTCATATCTACAATTTCATCGCAAGACTCACGAGTAATTCAATTTTCTGAATAATTCAAATTGAATAATTCAACTTCGTGAATAATTCAAATTGAATAATTCAATTTCATGAATAATTCAAATTGAGTAATTCAATTTCATAAATTTTCGTATTTTCATATCAAGTCTCAATCTTAATCTCAATCTCAAATCGCAATCTCAATCTTAAATCGCAATCTCAATCTTAAGTCGCAGTCTCAATCTTGAGTCGCAGTCTCAATCTTAAATCGCAGTCTCAGTCTCAATCTTAAATCTGAATGCGCAATAGGATCATAGTCAAAATCATTCATACAGATTGGGGCGCAATAGGATCATATCGAAAGGGCGGGGGGGGCGCGGGGGGGGGCGAGGGCCCCCCGCATGTAAGTCTTCATCTTAAAAATGAAAGCTATTCGCACAGATTGGGGCGCAATGTCATCAGATCGCAAGGGCGGGGGGGGCGCGG